>JAVTVY010033771.1:0-13851 GCA_036873755.1 Hanleya hanleyi | reverse complement strand
AGGCCACCATTTGCATCTGTCATATTCGTTCCTGTCCGTTAGATGTATTCTTGTCCAATCCGAAGTCTTCATTTCAGAAAGTTCCATCTTCGGCCATGTTCGCTTTGAACCGTTTATTGTAATCATCATCGGGCAGCCCAGGATACCGTTGAGGCAACATATCCTCAGATAGTTGCTTGTGCATTCTGGGTATCTATCAGTGCCTGGGTGAATACATTCACCCGATGGGTTGGTCGGTCAGCTTGGTCACGAAGAACGTAACATTGGTCACACTGTCCACTCTCCACTTGGTGTTGGGGCGTTGCAACCGGGCCCATTCCAAGGGATCCACGGTGTTCAGTTTCTCCAGCATCGTCTCTAGCGACACTCGGTTAATGATGGTAAACGGTTGGTCAAATACCTGGATATTACTGCTCGGGTAAAAGTATCGGACTTGGACTGTCTCTTTATGCTGCAGCACATAACCAAACGCCAGATTCAATTTGAAGGCCGTAGTTTGATCTTTGAAGATGGCTTCTACGTAGCTACGTAGACGGGCGAGGTCGGTCAGTCGGAAATTGTAGATATCTTAAATAGGGCGATGACGGTGGAAACAGTGCCGTATCATGGACCAATGGCGCCGATAGATGTCACTCACTGGATGGGCGCCCTGTAAGAGATCGCTAGGAACATTTATGGGCTCGTCTAGAAAATGTTCGATGTTGTCAGGCGTATGACTCGAAACCGTAACGGTGAGGTCCGGCTGGATATCCAGGCTCTGAACTGTGGGTATAGACGGGCTCTCCTTCATCGCATCACCAGTGGCATTCGTCTCCCCGGGCTCATCTTCACTAGGTCTGACCTTCCGCGGCTCCTCCTCAGTAGGAAGTTGTCGCACATGCCATGATACCGGGGCATGAATCAACCGTTGGTGTCGCAGCAACTGACTGCGTCGTTTGAAGAGTTGACCACAACCGTTACATTGTTCCGTCGCGCCCTCGTGGAATGAGCGTTCGTGGCACAGTAAATGATCCTCCCGATTGAATGACCGTGCCCAGGTTGTACAAGTATACCGAGCATCGTTGTGGGTGGAGGCCTCGTGGCGTCGTAAATTATCTAGACGAGTAAACAGCTTCTGGCAAGTTGTGCAAGTGAACATCTTAGTGGTTGACAGAGTGTCTGATGAAACGTCCAGGCCGCTTCCCTTTTATAGCACGCTAGCTGGTGATCTATTTTTAGCACACTCAGTTCAACTATCCCCCAGTCGAGGGCCGAGCCTTGACATCTTCGGTAACATCCGTGTCTCTTCGGTCACCTCCGTACCGTCAACGATCAACATGTAGACATATAGAGTATGTACGGCATGTTATGGTATTCATCAGTGCATGAGTGACGCATTCAGCCGATGGGAGTGGTCGGTCAGCTTGGTAACGAAAAACCTAACATTGGTCACACTCTCCACTGTCCACTTGGTGTTGGGGCGTTGTTGTTGGGCCCATTCCAAGGGATCCACGGTGTCCAGTTTCTCCAGCATCGTCTCTAGCGACACTCGGTTAATGATGGTAAACGGTTGGTCAAATACCCGGATGTTACTGCTGGGGTAAAAATATCGGACTTGGACTGTCTCTTTATGCTGCAGCACATAACCAAACGCCAGATTCAATTTGAAGGCCGTAGTTTGATCTTTGAAGATGGCTTCTACGTAGCTACGTAGACAGGCGAGGTCGGTCAGTCGGAAATTGTAGATATCTTGAATAGGGCGATGACGGTAGAAACAGTGCCGGATCATGGGCCAATGGCGCCGATAAATGTCACTCACTGGATGGTCTTTGTGTAACAGATCGCTGGGAACATTTATGGCTTCGTCCACGAAGTGTACTTTGCCCTCCACGTCGTACAAAATCTGGCCCAAGGTCTTGTCGTCGGAATTTGACTGTTGAATTAGGGCGACATCATCATCGGCCCTCGTGCGATGGGTGGGAGATCCCCCTGTTTCGATATTGATGCCTACGGGCTCTTCTATCTGCAAACGTGGCTGCGGAACAGGGTGTCGTATGCGTTGGTGTCGCAGCAACTGACTGGTCAGTTTGAAAAGCCGACCACATTCTTCGCATGGACGCTTGGGTACTTCATGGCGTGCACGTGTGTGGCGCTGTAAATGATCCGGGCGCTGAAACGACGGTGTACATATCGTACAGTTATACCGGGCGGTTCCTTCGTGCTTGGTAGCCTCATGGCGGCGCAAGTCGTGCAGATGAGTGAATGATTTCGAGCACGTAGTACAAGTGAACATCTTGGTGGTTGACAGAGTGTCTGATGAAACGGCCAGACCGCTTCCCTTTTATAGCACGCTAGCTGATATCATGTTCAGGCACTTCCGTGTCTCTTCGGATGAAAAAGTCCCGGATGTAAAAGTGCCCGAATGTTTACGAATGTTCCACCATTCCGGACTTCTATCAGGTCCATGTCCAGAAGCTCTCATACGCCGCCATTTTGGAGCCGCCATGTTGGATCCGCCATTTTGGAACCGCCATCTTGGATATGTCCCATAATGCACCGGGTCAAAATACTCGCTTCTGATTGGACGAGAGCTCTGTGACGGA
This sequence comes from Hanleya hanleyi, assembly GCA_036873755.1. Lineage (NCBI taxonomy): Eukaryota > Metazoa > Mollusca > Polyplacophora > Lepidopleurida > Hanleyidae > Hanleya > Hanleya hanleyi. The sequence continues at coordinate 11,269 of JAVTVY010033771.1, read as the reverse complement.
TTTTAAATACTCGCTTCTGTTTGGTGTATGTCGCTAAAGGTGACCGGAACTGACCTTTGACCCCGGCGCGCAGTGTAAAGGTTTCCACCGCGGTGCACCATACAGAAGCGAGTATTTAAAATCCGTCACAGAGCTCTCGTCCAATCAGAAGCGAGTATTTTGACCCGGTGCATTATGGGACATATCCAAGATGGCGGTTCCCAAATGGCGGATCCAACATGGCGGCTCCAAAATGGCGGCGTATGAGAGCTTCTGGACATGGACCTGATAGAAGTCCGGAATGGTGGAACATTCGTAAACATTCGGGGCACTTTTACATCCGGGGACTTTTACATCCGAAGAGACACGGAAGTGCCCGAACATGATATCAGCTAGCGTGCTATAAAAGGGAAGCGGTCTGGCCGTTTCATCAGACACTCTGTCAGCCACCAAGATGTTCACTTGTACTACGTGCTCGAAATCATTCACTCGTCTGCACGACTTGCGCCGCCATGAGGCTACCAAGCACGAAGGAACCGCCCGGTATAACTGTACGATATGTACACTGTCGTTTCAGCGCCCGGATCATTTACAGCGCCACACACGTGCACGCCATGAAGTACCCAAGCGTCCATGCGAAGAATGTGGTCGGCTTTTCAAACTGACCAGTCAGTTGCTGCGACACCAACGCACACGACACCCTGTTCCGCAGCCACGTTTGCAGATAGAAGAGCCCGTAGGCATCAATATCGAAACAGGAGGAACTCCCACCCATCGCACGAGGGCCGATGATGATGTCGCCCTAATTCAACAGTCAAATTCCGACGACAAGACCTTGGGCCAGATTTTGTACGACGTGGAGGGCAAAGTACACTTCGTGGACGAAGCCATAAATGTTCCCAGCGATCTGTTACACGAAGACCATCCAGTGAGTGACATTTATCGGCGCCATTGGCCCATGATCCGGCACTGTTTCTACCGTCATCGCCCTATTCAAGATATCTACAATTTCCGACTGACCGACCTCGCCCGTCTACGTAGCTACGTAGAAGCCATCTTCAAAGATCAAACTACGGCCTTCAAATTGAATCTGGCGTTTGGTTATGTGCTGCAGCATAAAGAGACAGTCCAAGTCCGATATTTTTACCCGAGCAGTAACATCCGGGTATTTGACAAACCGTTTACCATCATTAACCGAGTGTCGCTAGAGACGATGCTGGAGAAACTGGACACCGTGGATCCCTTGGAATGGGCCCAACAACAACGCCCCAACACCAAGTGGACAGTGGAGAGTGTGACCAATGTTACGTTTTTCGTTACCAAGCTGACCGACCACTCCCATCGGCTGAATGCGTCACTCATGCACTGATGAATACCATAACATGCCGTACATACTCTATATGTCTACATGTTGATCGTTGACGGTACGGAGGTGACCGAAGAGACACGGATGTTACCGAAGATGTCACGGCTCGGCCCTCGACTTGGGGATAGTTGAACTGAGTGTGCTAAAAATAGATCACCAGCTAGCGTGCTATAAAAGGGAAGCGGCCTGGACGTTTCATCAGACACTCTGTCAACCACCAAGATGTTCACTTGCACAACTTGCCAGAAGCTGTTGACTCGTCTAGATAATTTACGACGCGACGAGGCCTCCACCCACAACGATGCTCGGTATACTTGTACAACCTGCACACGGTCATTCAATCGGGAGGATCATTTACTGTGCCACGAACGCTCATTCCACGAGGGCGCAACGGAACAATGTAACGGTTGTGGTTAACTCTTCAAACGACGCAGTCAGTTGCTGCGACACCAACGGTTGATTCATGCCCCGGTACCATGGCATGTGCGACAACTTCCTACTGAGGAGGAGCCGCGGAAGGTCAGACCTAGTGAAGATGAGCCCGGGGAGACGAATGCCACTGGTGATGCGATGAAGGAGAGCCCGTCTATACCCACAGTTCAGAGCCTGGATATCCAGCCGGACCCCACCGTTACGGTTTCGAGTCATACGCCTGACAACATCGAACATTTTCTAGACGAGCCCATAAATGTTCCTAGCGATCTCTTACAGGGCGCCCATCCAGTGAGTGACATCTATCGGCGCCATTGGTCCATGATAAGGCACTGTTTCCACCGTCATCGCCCTATTCAAGATATCTACAATTTCCGACTGACCGACCTCGCCCGTCTACGTAGCTACGTGGAAGCCGTCTTCAAAGATCAAACTACGGCCTTCAAATTGAATCTGGCGTTTGGTTATGTGCTGCAGCATAAGGAGACAGTCCAAGTCCGATACTTTTACCCGAGCAGTAACATCCAGGTATTTGACCAATCGTTTACCATCATTAACCGAGTGTCGCTAGAGACGATGCTGGAGAAACTGAACACCGTGGATCCCTTGGAATGGGCCCAACAACAACGCCCAACACCAAGTGGAGAGTGGACAGTGTGACCAATGTTACGTTCTTCGTGACCAAGCTGACCGACCAACCCATCGGGTGAATGTATTCACCCAGGCACTGATAGATACTCAGAATGCACAAGTTTTTGGAATACTAAAACGTTGCAAAGCCTGGACAGTATGGTGTGCGGACAATATTGCTTGTTTTTCCTGTACCATCGATGCCGGGGAAGACCCTTATCTACCATCGTCCACATGTTTGACGAGTATCCCAAGGCCGAGGACCGAGATGTACTCGTCTATGACTGGGCCGCCCATCATTTCAATGTACAAGTCCCGTTCTGGGCTTAAATTCTTTCAATGTACATACGCCCGCTGTTGTGGGCTTGAATTAATTACAAGCCCCTTGTTCTGGGCTTCAGTTTTCACGTGGTTGTTCTCACGTTGTTGTTGTTCACTGAATAAAAAAATGAGATCTCACCAAAAAAAAAAACCTGTCTTGTGTGTTTTATTCATAATGCATCTGAAGATTCAGTCAAACTGAAATCAGTGGTGTAGGATGGGGCCAAAATATCACCCATCAAGCGCACTATAGTAAAAAATAGAGAGCCAATGAAATCAGCCCACAGACCAAGTACGTGTATTTGGTCTAGGTTTGGAGCGGGCATTTCATTGAGGTGCGTGTATACGGTGAGTGAAGAGACTCGTCCAACACGTATAGATTATAACTATAAGTTCTTTGTATTCTTCGAATGAAATCAGCCCACGTGAAGTAGATTACATCTTACATAGGCCTTAAGGCCGTGATATGCATATGAAGTATTCTGGGGCATGGTCAGTACTTCCCAATTTTCCCTTCGTCTACTACTCGCCGATTTTTTATTTTTTTATTTTTTTATTATTATTATTTATTTATTATTTTTTATCCAACCCAAAGATAATATATGCCACCCTACGCTATGTAACTGTTGCTAAAACCATATAAGGGGGTTCCCGGTAAATTTGAACAAATGATGACGTCATGACCGAAATATCAACAACGCAGTTTCCACCGAGGCCGTGTGCGGAGTAGAATAGCGGCACCCCCACACTGTTCTAAGCGGGGAGAAAAAGAATGATCTTTACCACTTCGCAGGTACACACCGACTCCCACATGCATAAAATCCACTTCGGGCTCTTTTCCCTGTAACAACCGTGTTAATAGAGTCCAGCCTGCTAGGCTTAAAGATAACTTCACTTCTCGGGGATGTTCTTCGATGAGCTGCAGTTGATGGTCATAGACCATGAGAATCACGTCAGACGTGAGTTGAAAGAAAGCGAGCTCCTTTCCGTGCGCTGCCATAGTGGGGAAGGACAAAACACCGTCCAGGCAAAATGTATATATACCGATTCTTGCTAATTTCATCGTAATAAAAAAATTGTAAAAAAAAATAGTAGAAAATTAAAAAAATGGTTGTTATGATTTTTTTTAATTTTTTTATTATTTATTTATTTATTTATTTATTTATTTATTTATTTCCTCGAAAGCTTTAAAATAAGACCTCACTCTACCCAATCGGGCCACTAGTGCTCCACCTAGACTCCAACATGTCCACCCCGTATGGATTTATACATACTAATATCCCAGTATATGAGTGTATATGGGTCTATATGGATCTATATACAAGCCTACCCGGTACTTTCATAGTTTTTTCCATCGTATTCTACATGATCAACCTCATAGCTCATAGTAAAAGCCATAAAAAAAACCGACCACCCCTATACCCCATACAGGCCAAATATAGCGGGACATCATCTTCGCCTGGGAATTGGTCTAGTCCGAGTTGTCTCCCTTGCACCAAAGCGTATAGATGGGGCTGTGGTTTGAACGGAGTTATTATCCGGGCAAGCCGGGGAAATTGACCTTGAGCAGCCATTTTTGTTAGCGTTTGTTACATATAACAGACCTGTACGGAATATTTCCACTTTAAATCGTTCATACCCAACAAAAATTATATCAAACTAATTCATGCATTCATATCTAAGTCATTCATATACCGCGGGAGACCACATGAAGGTGCCCCGATGCCGCTCAGCATACGTTCGATGAACGTTCGTAATTTTTCTTTTGCTGGTGCAAACTGGACGATGTAAATGCTCGACACTGGGGTGGCACTCGATCATAGACTGGTTATAATAACATGCTACAACACTTAAATTCAGATCTGATCAACCAGAACGTCTTATGTGCTGGCAGTTCATGACAATATCGTAAGATATGTATGCTTGCTAACCTTAGTTGGATTCGTCATGAAATCATTTGGAAATAAGTAATTCGAGCACTTTTTTGTGACATAGCAAAACGAAGATGACAGCCGTTTCCCTTTTCGCTGCGATGGTTTACACGAAAACCCGGCTCAGTTATAAAAATCCATATCTCCGTAAATATGAAATGTCCCAACTTTTTACGTCAAGACAATATTCTTTTATATATGTACTTCCTATTTCCCGCAGGAATTTATGAAATATCAATTCTTTCCGCAATAAACTTACAATTTACTGGCAATGGTAACGAAATTCTTCGTCTCAATTTGAGCTTCCTGTACGGCGGCGGAACGTCAAGATCAAAGAGCGCGTGCTGCGACGTAACAGATCACGTGAGGGTCTAAATATAGATCGTTTGTTTACAAATATCAGCTGATCGTGTCTGATATATAACAAAGAATACCTTATAACAACAGTACTTTCCGTAATATCTGAATAGTTGATACTCGACCAAGAATTAATTATGACAGAAAAATTATCTCAGATAAATTTTCGCCCTTTATTTCCAATTGAACTCAGGCAATTCATAATGTAGTATTTAAAAAATTTAGCAGCCTAGCGCTACACTAAGCCGTTATTTTTAATGAATTTATCGATTTTACACGCCTAACGTTAGTGTACGGTAGTATGGAAAACCCGGTACATTGGAAATAAATTGGTTTTCCTGGCTAAAAATACGTCAAGACTATGGCTTACAGCCTTATAATATTTCCCTGAAAATTGTAACGGGTTTATCGAAAGAAAACTAGGAAATTTTTATCCTTCGGCAATGGTAACACAGCACTATACAGTGGGCAAGCATATCTTGCACTCAGTGACACCGGCCGCCATCTTGCAACCCGCCACCCACCATCCACATGCCGCCATCTTGAATCCCGCCACCCACCACCATCCACATGCCGCCATCTTGAATCCCACCACCCACCACCAACCACAACCGTCTAGACTATAAATAACGCGTAGTATGTTGACATTTATTCACAAAATACAATCATGGGTACAAGAAGACGACCACTGTTCACCCACCACCGAAGATGATGGTGGAATATCGATAATTACAAGCTTTGAGCAGGTTATTGCGCACGAAACCAACATACGGCGAATATAATAATTTTTAAAAAAAAATTACAATTTTTTTTTAAATTATTGAAAAAAAGGAGGAGGGGGAGGAAGGGGGGAGTGAGGGAGGGTTGGTGGAATAGCCAAACAATTTTTTTTTTTTAAATTTAAAAAAAAAGAAAAAAAAGAATGATAGAGCCAAAAAAAATCTTTTTAATTTTCTATTTTTTTTACAATTTTTTTGAAATTATTGAAAAAAGGGGTAAAGGGGGGAGGGAGGGGAGAAGGAGGAAGAGCGGAAAAAAATCATTTTTAAAAAAATTTTACAATTTTTTTTTAAATTATTGAAAAAAAGGAGGAGGGGAGGAAGGGGGGAGTGAGTGAGGGTTGGTGGAATAGCCAAACAAAATTTTTTTTTTTAAATTTAAAAGAAAAAGAAAAAAAAGAATGATAGAGCCAAAAAAAAATCTTTTTAATTTTCTATTTTTTTACAATTTTTTTGAAATTATTGAAAAAAGGGTAAAGGGGGAAGTGGAAGGGGGGGAGGGAGGGTTGGTGGAATAGCCAAAAAAAAATTTTTTTTTTTAAATTTAAAAAAAAAGAAAAAAAAGAATGATAGAGCCAAAAAAAATCTTTTTAATTTTCTATTTTTTTTTTACAATTAAAAAAGGGGTAAAGGGGGAAGTGGAAGGGGGGAGGGAGGGTAAAATTTTTTTATTTTTTTTTTTAAAAATTTAAAAAAAAGAAAAAAAGAATGAACACTAACAAGCATTTTTTTAATTTTCTATTATTTTTATTAACACAAATAGAATGAACGTGTTCACAAGGATATTTTAATACAATTATATCTGAGTATTGAATTTAATGCAATTAACAGTAAAAAAACTCTGAATTTTTAAGGCGTTTTATGATACACTCCACCCGGATATACTCGCTTGACACTGTTGTCACAGATTTTCTCGTGGCGATGTAAGTCGTAAGACTTTTTAAACACACGATGGCATTGGGCACAACTGAAAGACTGAGCGTACTGGCTCATATTGAAGATGAGCGAAAAATGACTCACGCCATTGTCGTCGAACACATTGACTTTCATCGTAGCAGCATACCGTTCTGTTGAACGACGAACCAATTCAGGCACAAATGTATCCTCCTCCTCCTCGCATCGTAATCGGTATACAAAGATATTGATGTTGAACAGTGTTTCCACGTCATCCAAATTCTTGAACGGCACTCCACGGAAGTGCCGCTTATCCAAGTCTTGCTGGTGTAAATACTGTTCCCAATAGTCATTGGCCACTCTGTCACAAGCCTTGGGGTTACACTCATCCACATGCACGGCCAAACACCGAAACAGACATTTCCTGTCTTTGTAGGGCCCCTTTGCCCCTGCCGTTAATGCATACAGGCCGTGTCGACGAAGCAACCACGGGGGTAATAGTACAGGGGCCCCGATAGGATGATCTCTCATTTTCGTGACGAAAAATGTGACGTTGGTCACCATTTCCACAAGCCATTGGGTATTGGGGTGTTGCAACCGGGCCCATTCCAATGGATCCAACGTAGTCAGTTGGTCGATGAGTGGCTCCAGAGAAATCGCATCCGTCACCGTGAACGGCTGATCAAACACATAGGTATTATTGCTGGGATAATAATACCGCACCTGGTCCGTCTCCTTGTGCCGTAAAATGTACCCGAATGTCATATTCAACTTGAACGCTGTCACCTGATCTGTGAAAATGTTCTCGGCATAGGTAGACAGATACGTGAGGTCCTGCAGCCGAAAGTTATACAAGTCCAATAGACGACGGTCACGGTGAAAACAATGGCGTATGGTAGCCCAGTGACGTTGATAAATGTCCCTGACACGCTCATCTTCAGGCAAGACTTCAACCGGAGGTGCTGCTGGGTCTCAGGGAAAATCTTCTCCACGTCTCATGCTTTTCGTCTCATACAAGCGGATAGGCAAGCAGGCAGGCAGGCAAGTAGGCAGACAGGCTGGTCAGGTCAGTCAGGTAGGTAGTGCAATGTTCTAAAAATCGACTCCTTTTATACGTTTTTCTACAAGCCGCCATCTTGAATCCCACCACCCACCAACCACATGCCGCCATCTTGAATCCCACCACCCACCATCCACATGCCGCCATCTTGAATCCCACCACCCACCATCCACATGCCGCCATCTTGAATCCCACCACCCACCAACCACATGCCGCCATCTTGAATCCCACCACCCACCAACCACATGCCGCCATCTTGAATCCCACCACCCACCAACCACATGCCGCCATCTTGAATCCCACCACCCACCAACCACATGCCGCCATCTTGAATCCCACCACCCACCATCCACATGCCGCCATCTTGAATCCCACCACCCACCATCCACATGCCGCCATCTTGAATCCCACCACCCACCATCCACATGCCGCCATCTTGAATCCCACCACCCACCATCCACATGCCGCCATCTTGAATCCCACCACCCACCATCCACATGCCGCCATCTTGAATCCCACCACCCACCATCCACATGCCGCCATCTTGAATCCCACCACCCACCATCCACATGCCGCCATCTTGAATCCCACCACCCACCATCCACATGCCGCCATCTTGAATCCCACCACCCACCATCCACATGCCGCCATCTTGAATCCCACCACCCACCATCCACACGCCCCACGTGACCACAATACTCGCTTCTGATTGGCTGATGCGTGACGTCACAAAGGTCATATGCAAATTTCTGAGGTCAATATGACTCAATTTGAACTATGTACTCATTGACCTTTTGTCCTCCTCCCGGTTCCTCCCTAATGCACTCAGATTTTGAGGTCAATAGGGTTCCATTGACGCTTTGTATACTACTGACGGGTATTATCGTTTGCGAATAACGGTGCTTTTGCGGGAGTAATCGGCCGCCAATAACGGTACTTTCCGGGTGCTATCGTTTGCGAATGACGGTGACTGGTGTTATCGTTTGCGAATAACGGTGCTTTTGCGGGAGTAATCGGCCGCGAATAACGGTACTTTCCGGGTGCTATCATTTGCGAATAACGGTGACGGGTATTATCGTAGGCGAATAACGGTGCTTTTGCGGGAGTAATCGGCCGCGAATAACGGTACTTTCCGGGTGCTATCATTTGCGAATAACGGTGACGGGTATTATCGTTTGCGAATACGGTTCTTTTGCAGGAGTAATCGGCCGCGAATAACGGTGCTTGGCGGGTGCTACGGCCGCAAATAACGCTGCTTTGATGGGTGCTATCGTTTACGAATAACGGTCAGGGTTCCCAGCTTTTCATGGAAACAAAATTCCCTTAGTTTTCCCTGATTAATTTACCAAATTCCCTGAGAAATATTTTCTCCATGACAGGGTTGTAGCAATTAAAACAATAAGCTACATGTTCATAGGTAACTTGCGCAAATGCACGCAATGGCCTCCCTTCTCCCCTTACAGCCATCCATTCCTCACCATACATGAATGCAATTACCTTTTCAAACATCGAGTGTACATTAATAATAGTAGAACATTTCTACACACTATAAGATGTTAGACTCTGTCCTGTGCAGTCCAAATATTTTATTTACGCAGTTGAATAACAGCTCAAACTGTCTTTCCATTATTTAAATCTGTCCGAGCTTTCCTATGAACAGAGTAAAGTATCAGTTTAATGTTTCTGAATTACTGTTTCCAAATCGAAGGCCAAATGATGCAATTGTCCTTTAAACGTTCTTCAAGGAGTCTAATAGTTTAGTTACCATGTCCTTCTGCTTTCTGATGTCTGTCTCCATTTCCTTGGCAACCACTGGCCAGAAGGTGTGTGTTCAGAATTCATAGTCACATTGCATGCAGTTATGAAAAAATCGGTCCGGATAAGATTTCAAGCTATTCTAGGTAAGCCCTTAATGAGGAGATAAGAAGCAAAATGTGCATGTCTGGTGTGCACTGAAAGGCCAAGATAGCCAACCACATGTGACTTCTCTCTTGCTACTCAATTTCCCTGAGCTTTCCTTGATGTTCGGCATTTCTCTCAAATTCCCTGAGTTTTCACTGACTGAAAAACTAGAAAATCATTTTCCCTGATTTCCCGGAGTGGCTGGGAATCCTGGTGTTATCGTCCGCAGATAACGGTACTTTGCCGGTGTTATCGTCCACGAATAACGGTGCTTTGTGGGTGCTATCATTTGCGAAATACGGTGACGGGTGTTAGCGTTCGCGATTAACGGTGCCTTTGCGGGGGTAATCGGCCGCGAATAACGGTACTTTGCGGGTGCTATCATTTGCGAATAACGGTGACGGGTGTTAACGTTTGCGAATAACGGCGCTTTGCGGATATTATCGTCTGCGAATAACGGTACTTTGCGGGTGTTATCGTTTGCGAATAACGGTGCCTTTGCGGGGGTAATCGGCCGCGAATAACGGTACTTTGCGGGTGCTATCATTTGCGAATAACGGTGACGGGTGTTAACGTTCGCGAATAAGGGCGCTTTGCGGATATTATCGTCCGCAGATAACGGTACTTTGCCGGTGTTATCGTCCACGAATAACGGTGCTTTGTGGGTGCTATCATTTGCGAAATACGGTGACGGGTGTTAGCGTTCGCGATTAACGGTGCCCTTGCGGGAGTAATCGGCCACAATAACGGTAAGTTGCGGGTGCTATCATTTGCGAATAACGGGGAGGGTTATTATCGTTTCCGAATAACGGAGCTTTGCGGTTGCTATCGTCTGCGACTAACGGTACCTTGCGGGTGTTATCGTTTGCGAATAACGGTGCATTTGCGGGAGTAATCGGCCTCGAATAACGGTACTTTCCGGGTGCTATAATTTGCCAATAACGGTGACGGGTATTATCGTCTGCGAATAACGGTGCTTTTCCGAGAGTAATCGGCCGCGAATAACGGTACTTTGCGGGTGCTATCGTTTGCGAATGGCGGTGACGGGTATTATCGTTTGCGAATAACGGTGCTTTTGCGGGAGTAATCGTCCGCGAATAACGGTACTTTCCGGGTGCTATCATTTGCGAATAACGGTGACGGGTATTATCGTTGGCGAATAACGGTGCTTTTGCGGGAGTAATTTGCCGCGAATTGCGGTACTTTCCGGGTGCTATCATTTGCGAATAACGGTGACGGGTATTATCGTTTGCGAATAACGGTGCTTTTGCGGGAGGAATCGGCCGCGAATAACGGTATTTTGCGAGTGGTATCGTTTGCGAATAACGGTACTTTTGCGGGAGTAACCGGCCGCGAATAACGGCACTTTGCGGGTTCTATCGTTTGCGAATGACGGTGACGGGTATTATCGTTTGCGAATAACGGTGCTTTTGCGGGAGTAATCGGCCGCGAATAACGGTACTTTCCGGGTGCTATCATTTGCGAATAACGGTGACAGGTATTATCGTAGGCGAATAACGGTGCTTTTGCAGGAGTAATCGGTCGCGAATAACGGTATTTTCCGGGTGCTATCATTTGCGAATAACGGTGACGGGTATTATCGTTTGCGAATAACGGT
>JAVTVY010033770.1:0-138709 GCA_036873755.1 Hanleya hanleyi | reverse complement strand
CCAGAAACTCTGGCTGTGATAGGTGAAAATAGGTAAGGGGGCGTGGCGTTCAGCAACAACAACCAAAAAATAAATAAAAATAGACTCCTTAGCCGATGTTTTCGGGCTAGACCAGTGCCCATCGTACCACGATGGAGTGCCCAAGTAGATCCATCCATCCATCCATCCATCCACGGTGAATATTTTCCGAGAAAGCAGAACTGCGTGCGAATGAATTATGTTTGAACGGAACATAAAAATCACCGACAACGATGGTCGACGTGACACGCTCTGAGGAAATATTCATGGCGCTCCTTTTCTGTTCAAGTCTTTACGGTGGTTCATCGTCCCTCATTAATTCATGGCCCCTTTAACTTTTATACGTTGGTGATTAAATAGAATACATTTTATGCTAATATATTTTCAGATGAAGCCGGCTATCGATCTGACCTGGAGTCAACAATCGCATGCCGCGGTTATAATTTGGATATTAGTGTTATTTAGATTTTTTTTTTAGAAAAATGAAATAAATCCATCCACGATATGGTTCTCAGTACTGCACGGACAAAATCATCATGATATTGAACATATGAATATATTTTATAACTTTCCTCAACTAGATTCTCTGAAATTTCACTAAACCGTTGAGAAACGGGATTGTACATTTGCTGAGCTTTTCGTCATGATTCTCCGATCAGAGTACAATCACAACTTACATAGATGATCTAATTTACCGGTTAATTGAAATGTCGATTTCTGTATATTTCCTGAAGTGGATCAAGTTATATTTACTGAGTGTATATTTATAAATTATGGAAAAGCTACAGTCGGGCCAAATCTCAAACCAGAAAGACGATCGGATGCAGGTAAAAGTTTTTCTTTTCAAGAATTAAACATTGTTGAATGACTTGATTTTGAGTCGCTGTCGGCAGTCATATATTGTGAAGCAGGAACTTTCAATCATGTGATATTATTGAAATTACCATGCAGTTTATGTGGAATACGAACAAGTGAACGGCAGGCAACAGGCTCAAGTGAGTGGTGACGATTTGATACAAAAGTGTAAAACGGATGCATATATGAGAATACAGCACACTACGATAACAATATATAACATAAAACGGCATAAAATAAAAGCATCATACATGTAATTTACTGAGGCACTGTGTACTGGATTCAATTTATCCGAGATTAAAGCTACAAGTTTACAAATCGGCACATTCAGATGCGGACAAACTGGTCTCACTCGATCTTCATTTCCGGGGGGAATATCTTCTGCAGAAAATCCAAGAAAGTCTTCATCGTCAGAGTCGACCAACTGAAACTCAGGGATAGTCTTGGGGTTGTGACACTGGCCATAAGGCAAAACACTCCTGCTTATTTAGATAATTAGATAAACTTAAAATGAAAAAGTTTTAACAAAATACACCTATCGTTTAACGCAACATAGACAGGAAATCACACAGTTGACAAACGTCAGTTTTCCCCACCAGGGGACAAAAACAAATTTTGCGATGTGAAGCTCCGACAACAATCATCTCTGCATGTGCTCTGTTTTGTTCAAATATAGTTATCATAAAGACTTACCTCTTTCCCGTTTAGTTAAATATTTTATTGTTAATGAAAATACTTCTTATGAATCCCCACGAACTTACCGAAATTCCAGCAATAAAAATTCTTTGGAATTACACCCCGCATTTTTACACTAAGAATCAAAACATCGCTATCGCCATTCCATTACTCTAATTGTAAACAAATTTGAGAAACATTTAAACGGCAATAGGTAAAGTTTCTGATATGAGAACCTACCAGTAGCTAATTAATATTCAGAACGATATCATACTTCGACCCCATACTTTTAGTAAAATGTTACAGTACCGGTACCGTGATAGATATTCTCATACTTGAAACAAACAAATCGAAACCTGTATTGCCGACTGACACTCGGTTCTCTTGTACAATCCGCCGTTAATTCTACATTCATTTCGTTTCATAGGTCCGGGATATTTATTCAAGTCCTGGATGGTGTGTGTAAAATCATGCACAGTGAAGACCAAGAAGTCTATGGCAGTCCGTTTATCTGTCTAAAGCTTCGTGATACAGGCCTACACAAATTTGCCGTTGGTTCATTTTCAGGGTTCACAACAACAACGTTGACATACCGAACGACTCGAACATGGAATACTCTAATATGTGTTACGTATATAGTTTTATATTTCCAGAATATTCTTTCAATTCCATGTCAGTTAGGTTTCATAATATAGATCATAGCTATAATACTGAACAAAAAGGAAGGAATACGTTCAATGTTTTGGCCTACTTTTACGATATTATTATGGACGCGAATTTACGGATGTCAGCTCAAAAATCTGCATGATCTTGCTGAACTTGTCACTCGATAAATATGCTTGACTTCCTCGAATAAAATTAGACGCCTTTATCAGGGTAGAGGAGATTTTCTGACATCATACACTGCCTTTTATGGAAACTATGATGAGATATCAAAGTTAATACACGGTAATAAATACGATCACTACGACCACGGCAAAGCGGTCCGCCATTTTGGATCTTCCGTGAAAGTCGGCGCGACATTTAATTCGAACATTCGCGTTTTTCTGGAATTCGCTCAACAAATAATTCGAAAGTAGCCAATTTTTGGAGTGGTGAGTTTCATGACTACATCGCGAATTAATAGGGAAATTACCGTAATCAGTATCACTTCTGTTTGGAGATTGGAAAGAAAGGTAATGCGATAGCTATTGTAGCCATGGTTGTGATGCCAATGTAAAAGCTGATTAGAGGCGAGAGACAAAGCTACCAATATCAAAGTATTTTAGTTAAATTATTAAATATACCTTGGCTGAATAAAGCTTCAGTGGCGCCACTGTCAAACTGGAATACAAATACAAACCTATCACCACAGATGCGATGCTCTACATCATAGTTGCATTGTTAACGGAGTAGGACAGCTCACTTCAATGCCATGTGGTGCAGACTAGAATTAATTATTAATTTGATTTCTAGAGCATCATGTATGAATCTGTTCTGGGACAAAATCAAAAATATGCACAGCTGAGTTTGAGGCCGTTTCTTCAATTGGCCAGGAAAAAATCCACAGGACACAGCATGTTTTTATTTTGGTCACTTGAACTAGATTCGTTCTGGTTGATTTCATTTTGTGTAACCTGCACATGTGAACTAAACAATCATTCATGCCAAATCAGCAGGTCGGGCATCATGGGTTGTGGTCCGTGACCAGATGGCAATGTGGTGTAACTTTAGTAAACCTAGGCATTATTATTACTCTTGAAGTATTATACCGATGAAAATTATAAGTATTACAATGACAATACATGTAAATACTCCAAGGCTAAATTAGCAGGAAGGTAATTACATGTAAGGCCACACTTTTTTTATTACTTGGTTTACGGATTTCTTTTTCAAATTTCCAATGTCGGAGGAGGGAGTTACCTTTTTTCTCTTGACAAACAACAACAACAACGTAAAATATCACTCACTGGCTGGCTTACTTTTTATTTGGCAAATGGTCGTACTTCTTGCTTGCCGTCATTAAGATTGTAATAACATCTGGACCAGTTGTTTTGTTTCGTTGGGTTTCTCTCCATTGTATATGCCGTGCTATGTCTGTACAGCTACGATTCACCAGCAAATTTACCGGGGGATGAACTGGGCACAAAGTCAGGTCGGCTTTCCGTGACGTTCCAGCCTTTATACTTAAGGATACTAAACAGCGACAGATCTTGTTCCATTTCATTGCTCACAAGATCCCCGACCATCCCTTCCGATACGGGACAGACAAAACCTTTAAAGAGAAGTTTAAGTCTGTCTAAAATTGAGACAGAACCACGGTCATGCTTGCTGTTGCCTGGATGGTAGACATAGAGGGGGCGCTACGGTAACCGAAACTCTTGCGATCTATCGCAGGAGTCTGCGATAGCACAACACGACCACATTTCTCGACCATGACAGGCAATATTTCAATGTTTTATATTTTCTGTTTGGTTCCCCAAACGTAATAACAAGTCGGTGGGTACTTTGGAAAAAATAACATACTGTGAATCTACCTTTATTTATTTCATTTTGTTCTTGACAATGGGAGGACATATCGGTGGGAAATCATGGAAAATTTTGTTTTCCGAGAATCTGATTTTTTTTTCGTGTTTGCCAGAGAGAAATGTCGGCGGATCCGTAAACCAAGTTGTAAAAAAAATGTGGCCTAAATGTATATTAGTTTGATGAAGCTACAAAATGTATTCAATGCCACTTCAGATTGAACAATTACCACATGTTCATCAGTTGTTTTTCAATACAAGTTTTTATCCTCATACTTTCACGAAAGGAGAAGAAGAACTAGTTTTAAGTCACAGTAAGCCTATATTGTATCAACAAATGTGTCAGACCCATGGTTTTTGGTTCTTTCACTGATTATGCCAGCACGATCTCAATGAATATTTACATGTATGCAGAGACACTGAAAAGCTTTCTAGTGATGGATATATGCATCATAGCACACGGGCCAGTATATTGAAATCGGTCCAGTTCCACCATGAACTGTCAGGCCCTGAAGCAGGTACATGGTTACAGGCTGTAAAACATGAATTCTAACTTTTGGCAGCACATCAAAAAGCCATGTGAAGCGACCTGTCAGCGCGAAGACGTGAGTCACTGAGCTCATTAGAAGCTAAGGAAGAACACTCGCCATTACCTATATGCAAGATAAAAACTTGCTTACAACTTTGGCAACATATCAAATTTGAAACTCTCCCCCCCCCCCCACCTCTTCAATGTAGAAGGCAGTTTTCAGACAAACACAAAGTTGAACTGTGTAGTGAGTGGAAATTCTGAGAACATATTTTTATTATATTTTTTATACATATCAACGTCCATTCCGGAGTATAGAGTTTCAGTGTCGCTATAATACATCCTTTCATAGCTATATTTAGAGCTGTTCAATACTCTCTGATAAATCAATGTAATGTTCAATAAGCCTGTCACACAAGAATGTCCAGTCAACTGACAATATTTAACATCAGGTTGTCTGATCAATCAAGTCATGCTACCATTTTGACTTCTAAAGACTTTATATTGTGAATGTTTCATTGATCTGATCGAACTGTCAGATTTCATAAATCACAGCAAAAAAACTACTACACACTGTACAGGAAGGACTGGGAGGGAGCGGGGGAGTGCAGACTGTCCATCCGTCTCTCTCCATATGGTATTGTAAGGACACCTGTGTTGATTCTCATTAAACCGGATATGTTTTGATGCGAGTGATCTATGTATTAAGTGTGACGTTACATTTTAGTTTGGTTCGTTTATTGTGATGTGTTATCTATGTTGATGCCATGATGACGTCATCATGGAGCTCTTGACCTCAATTAAGTTGTCCAAGAAGATACATGTTCAAAGAGCACCAGTCACTACAGTGCTTCAGGTTTGAAAACAGCAGAAGAGCTAAGATTCACTCTCCTAGACAACATAAGAGTATTTATTTTTTGGGCAAAGTAGATTGATTTCTTACTATGCAATGCATAATCGCCAGAGATAAACACAGCTGTTTTTCACTCTTCTGAATTTGAATTTAGGGGAGTGATTGGGAGTGATCGCTCTCGCCCATCTTAAATCTTGAGCATTGTGACACTCACAAGTAAAGATGAGAGCAGATCTGCAATTACATCGTTCTCATAAAAGCCTCTAGCAGTCTGGCCCCTGATGTAATTACTTTTTGCCGCAGCATCAAGGTAATTCTATGGTAAATCAAGGTTAATTCTAATCATGGCAACGTATTTCCCTTTCTCCTTCAATCTAAATAGTTGCTGGGGACCCTCCTCTGGGGCCACGTACTGACTAACAGCAACATAATAGTCTGCAATTGAGGCAATCTCTCACCACCACCATAAATAACTGTTAATAGCTGGCATATTTTTGAAATCCCTTTCTCAGTTCAGTCCAGACTTCCCCATATACTATAAACATTATTAGCTGAAAACAGGACCCACATGATGAAGGGAAATAAATTCAGTCTATTACTGTATTGCACTATTTATTTACACAGGTTTATATATAGATGAGAATTATGGCTGTGTTTTAACTGAGCACTTAACTTGGCCTTGGGTTAAAGAAATTACTTACAAGGTCCGACCCTTTACTTGTCCATAGCCAATTAAGGTTTCATGACACCTAACAGGCTTCACCTAATATAAAAATTCCACCTGGTACAAAAATTCATGATCAACTGTATAAGTTGTTGAAAAAGAGTGACAAAAGAATATTTCATTATACCTGTTTTTGAAATGAGCTTCAGACAAGACACCTGGAAATACCCACTTCAGAATGGAATAGTCAGCCAGTACTGCAGATGAGCCACACATGTTTATGTACCACTCACTGATCAAATGATTGTTAACTTAATTCAAATGTGTTTCTGTTTCAGTGAGTGTAGACCTTATCATTCTTGAGATATGGTGGTAACAAACAATTTGTGGCAAAGTTAAAACTGGTGACCCCGAAAAAAATGGATCAATATCTGATTTTCAATAGGCTTCAGCTCTGTGACCATCTGTATGTGTGATGCAAGTTTGGTGTTCCTAGGAATGGTCATTCTTGAAATAAGGTGTAAAGGAGGAGTGAGTGAGTGAGTGAGTGAATAGAATTTAATATTTCAGCTATATCGCAACGAACCAACTAAAGCCCGGCGCACACGAGAGCTATCAGCTGAGCTGACCGCCTCAATTGCCGGTCAGCTCAGGGGCTAGCTCTCGTGTGCGGGCAGTTTTTGGTGAGTTTTTGGCCTAGCGAGGCCGGGGGAAAAATATCAAACTTGTTTGATAATTTCGCCTCGCGAGGCCAAATCCTCAGCGTGTGCGGCGAACGCAAGCCAACAGCTCAGCAGTTTTACCGGACCGGCCAATGAATCGCATGTTATTTTCACTCGATTCATACGCTCGACTCTTCAAAATGGACTTGAAGAAGACGTTATGCGGGAACTGAAATCAATTTCTTGAAACTTTTGCTCACCGTGTGCGCTGAAACAACAAGAGAGCTAGCCGCTGAGCTGACAGGCAATTGAGGCCGTTAGCTCAGCTGATATCTCTCGTGTGCGCCGGGCTTAAGCACCACCCAGCCCAGCTGTGTTCCCGCTACTTCAAAGAAATCTCTGAAGCAGCATGGAACCAGACACCCTCCATCCATCCTATAAGACACGAACAGGACACTTACATGGTGCAATAAAGACAAGTGATACTACAGTGCTAGACATCACATTATCAAGTTCCTGTTGCTTCTCGTGTAAAGGAGGAACCAGAGATGGACAGACAGACAGACATACATGATGATAACAATACCCCAAGGACAATTTTGGTCGAGTGGTAAAAAAATGGTAACATGTCAAAATTCTTATCACTGGGAACCTTAACCCTTTCGTACTTATACCGGCCAAAACCGGCCGGCATCATATATACCCATAACGGCCGAAACCGGCTGCAATTCACCACCACGCAAAAAAATCGCCGCACAGTAAAATGTTCGTCAAGTGAGAGGTCGTCGGTAGTCCACATCGTTGGACAAGGAAATAGTCGACAATATACGTTCAAATTTTATTGTAAATCATGCAATAAACGTATAACAAGTTTATTTTATTGAAGACGTACCTTCCTTGTGATGAAAATTGAGAAAATCGGCGAAGAATTTGCCGTTTTTTGACCATTTTCAACGCTATCGAAATCCCATTTCCCGCGGTAGAATGTTAGAGATATTGGTTTCATTTTAAAGGTCATTTCCGGGTCTTTCGACCTGTGACGAGTGATTTGATTGGATAGGATTGAATAACGAAGGATTTGATTGGATAGAGATGTGATCATTCTTTGATAGCGTGACCAAATTGACCTCGAGCCGACCTCGACCGGGCTCTGTTAGTATCGCGAAGCCGATTAGTTGAGACGTGTGAGACAATGGCAGCGATTGGCCGGCCGCCTGTCTGCGTGTCCGTCTTCAGTGCCGGTTGAATTTCTCGCCAAAGAAAATGGCTTCGTTGAAACTTTAGCGAGCCGACTGTTGGATTTACAATGGAAATAAAGGGTTTCTCGGACTTATATGTCGGATTAAAACCCACACGGACGATGCACTGGTATTTTAGCATGATCGTCCGGTTGAATTGGGCGAATCGTGAAGAGATTTTTTATGGAAACTATCATTTGGCTGGGACATACACTCACGGTAATGTTGTCGAAATCAGAGATTTTTTTTTGTTTATTTTATTTTCTCGCCTGGTCTGGTTTTATTTTAGACACAAATGGGCAGATATTTTGAAGGACAGATTAATTAAAGTATGGGCTTTCTGAAAATATATATATTTAGCGGGGTTTCAATCAAGCTACATGCAAATATATTGCTTCAAAAAAAGACTGTCTATAACAAAATCCTCGCGCATGCATTTATCCGAACATACAAGGCTGACAAACGAGACTATCAGCAAGTAGCAAAGAGTTAAAGATGTAATCAGCCTCAAAATGGATGGATTTTGTAACCTCTCCCCTGTGCGTTTTTTGCAGCAGGGAAGATTACCAAAGCATCATATGTATTATATTTGACGATAGTGGGATCGTCATATACAACGAATGCAAGAATATCTTGTCAGAGAAATTTGTAACTCTGTCCGCTTCGACGACTTTTCTGTCTCGCCATTGAGTGTGTGTTGTACGCAGAGAGGAAAACGACGGCACTGCGTGACGTATGAGTGACGTAGAAACGCTCACGAATTTGAATGCTGCACAGCTGCAGCCATGGGATAACGTCATGGCTCGTGCCCACGGTTCGGTGATGTCGCATAGCGTACATTGGTAGAATGCACCATACATGTATACGCTTGTTGACACGGCCGTGGAAAAATAAACGGCATGCCATGCCGTTTATTTTTAGAGATCAACTCCTATTTTCTCGTGAATGGTGGAAACAAGTTTAGTTTTTTGTGGTCAAATGTGTTTCATTTTGTACCTGTTGTAACATATGTTACTTTCGCCGAGTTTGAGAGACATCGCTTTCAGCCCAGATTTGAGGCTGATTACATCTTTAAGTTAACGATTTATCGATGATGTACATGATTGGAGAATTTAATTGACCATTCTCATGGCATCAGACTGTACACCTCCTACTGTCAGATATATTATACCGTCAGATTGCATTGGGGATCAAAATGCAGCACAGAGCTCTCAGCCAATCAACATTGTCCATTACTAAATGAATGGGCTCAGGATATCACAGCCAATAAGAACATTATAATGTGCATTTTAACAGCTATCACAGCCAATAAGAATGTTATAATGTGCGTTTTCAAACAATTGAGCAGCCTTTTTCTGTAAGATATACTGGATACATTTTCTACCCCACTCATATGCAGATACATGATTCCCGTCTCGATCAAAATAGAGAAAGACTGAATATGAATGCGCGCCATGTTTTTCGGGCCTGTGTAGTCAGAGGGTGTTACACGGACAGTTTACAGGTGACCCGTTACAAACTCTGACAATGAGAGAATGTAAATTGAAATGATATACATGCACAGAAATGAAGAGCCAGAGAAGATAATTCATCTTGATTGTGCTGCATATAGTGAATCAAACCGTCCACAACAATTCAACCAGACATTCAATGGGCTGCAACAACCCAACCCATGGGTGTGGGGGGAGGGGGTTGGCATATTTGAGATATGTAGTGAGATATGTAGAAATTCATGTAATGTTACACAATTCACACAACTTTGGCAGTCTAAGAGGGTCAGAGCATTGCACTGATGAGGACAAGGAAGGTATGATATCAAAGACTAACCCTGTAATTTGCAGTATATGGATTAATACTGGCAACCAACATATCAATTACACACATCAGTACATAAACCAATAGACTGACAGACGAAAACAGAAACAACATACAGTGAAACCTGTGAATACCGACACCTGGGTAAATCAACCAACCTCTAAATACTATCCATGGCCCCAATACTTAAATTCTAAGTATTTTGAACCTTGATAAACCAGAACCCTGTCAAAACCGACACTACATGTATAATTTGGTCCCAAGCATGAACAGTTTACACATGTTTCACTGTTTATATGGTGCACACAAAAATAGAGCGATAGAATACTTACTACTGTGCACAATCAATCAGCTGGTATTCATTCGATCTTTCATTGCATGACTGGACGCCTTTGTCCTTCCATAGTATCTCTGTGTGCTCATAAAATTCCTGTGAATAAAAGGAGATAGAGAATGAATATTATAACCAAGTAAATTTTTATAATTATAAATGCAATGTTCAGATTGCTGATGTGATTGCTGAAACCCCATGAAAATAAGCTTGATAATATGGAGCTAATAAAGATTATTATATTATAAGCAAAACCTTCCAGTGAAGTACCAAATGTCAAATTTTATCCCAAGCAAAGATTTTACGGAAGTGAAATTGTACATCTGCACTTGGTGTCAATGTGACCAGCAGAACATTTGTACCCGGCAATTTCCTGGTCAGCCCACCTCCCAACTTCCCAATAATTTGTCAGCCCCTGACCCACCCTAGAGCATATGTAGGTTATGTCTTCGGTGAATCCAAACTCGAGAGGGACAATAATCGAAGGTTGCACCATCTTCAACTGGACGGGTCTCTATTTAATATGTACTATTTTATCAATAATACAATGACATTTAAAAAAAAAAGTTGATCAGAAACTTTGGTCTGGAGAGATAGATGTTCAGATGCGTTTTGCGATGTGAAGCTTCGATTTGGATGTGCGGCTAGCCTGAATGATTGATTTTTACCATTAGTCACAGAAGTTGAAACATTTTCACTCTATATTGTGACAGCTTGGTCAGCATTTTCATTGTTGAAGACAAAGGGAAGCATTGCTTCCTGCATGTATACATGAATCAACCAATCAAATCCTTCACATCAAGGGAAAAGGTCTGATTCAATGCCGAGTTTTCATTGGCGAAAATAATGAAATATTCTCCACATTTTCTAGCAATGTTTGTGATGTCGAGTCCAGTTCGTTTTTCAAGCATTTTTGTATACAGATTTACTTCCCTTCATTTCTTCTAAAAAATACATTATGAAATGGCATGGATTCCATAGATATTTATTTCCCGCTCCTCCTCCTCCTCCCCAAAATTTCCCCTAAAAATGTTTGCATCTTTGTATTCCCCAATTACACGAGGTCACATACATGTACATGTAGATCCACTCCCAGAAAGATACACCAGATGTAGACAGTGGTCCAAAATATAATGAAAACCCAAGTGGTCCATATCTCCCACCCCCACAAGTCGACTATTAGTCAAGATTGATGTCAGTTGGCGGAACTGTGGTGACACTTGGTAGGAGTACCTGTCAGAATTAGTCTGATATTGAGAATGAGCGGGCTTGACAGGAGGAGAACACTTTTGCAATTGTTTTACAAGAAGGGTACTGGTATCGAGTTGTATTGATAAGTAATATTGTTTTATAACTTTTATATAAGAATGAGGGCTTACACATCTGACAATGATATAAGGAATCATGTGTAGGACATGTTGGGGGAGACAGGTTGCATGGCATGTTTACATGAACAAGATCGATCTATCCATATATTGTTCTTAGACAATAACAAAAATTCCATAAATCTCGTTGGAAGAAAATTCTACACCAATATAATGCCACATCTCAAGACAAATTCTTTCACATGAAAGTATACTTGCCTTGTAAATACGCGAGGTACAATATAGGAATCAATTTTAGATCGCTCGAGCCCATATGGAGAGAAGTAATATAATAATTGAGGTAAAAATGTGGAAAATAGGAGTGATCGAAGCAATAAAAGAAACAGAGCCAGTCCATCAGTGCCATAAATTACATATTGATCTTAATGGTGAGTAAGAAGGAAGAACAAGTCTTTCGTCACCACTTCATTCCATCAAGCCTTATCACGCACTATCCGTCTACTTCCACCAATCTGGTTTTCATTCCTACATGTAGTCTCACTCCATTTCTTCCAATGTCTGCGAACAAGACATAGCCAAAGGAATAGTGGCTGATTTGTTTGCATGTGACCATTCACTCATCACTCACCAAAGGAATACTGGCCAATTTATTGTATGTGTGTGTGGCAATTCCTCATTATAATCAAAGGAATAGTGGCAGATTTGTATGTGTGTGAGACCATTTCCTCATTATAACCAAAAGAATATTAGCAAATTTGTATGTGCATGTGACGATTTCCTCATTAAAACCAAATGAATAGTGGCCGATTTGTATGTGTGACAATTTCCTTCAAAAAACCAAAGGAACAGTAGCTGATATGTATGTGTGTGACCAATTCCTCATTACATGGTTTATTTAAAGGAATATTAGCTGATTTGTATGCATGTGTAACCATTATAACTAAAGGAATAGTGTCTGATTCGTACATGTATGTGTGTGTTACCATTTCCCCATTATAACCAACGGAATACTCGCCGATTTGTATGTGTGTGACCATTTTCTCATAATGAAAGGAATAGTAGCAGATTTGAATGTGAATGATAATATTTCAAAGGAAAGTAACAAAATTTGGACAATCAAGGTTTTTTTTTAACTCATGAATGTGAACAGAAGACTACTGATTTGGGGGTCAACATCACATTACCCAAATCATTTTTGGAGATACATGTAATCTTATGCTCTATTGAGCTTCACAGGTTACAGAAATGTTGACCATGTGACTGCAAATACATGTAGATCAAACAGCAGCAAAATACCTTGTTCTGAGACATTTCAAATATTTCTAGTACATGTAATCGATACATGCAGTCCAGGGGAAACAACTCTTGCCTTACATTATGTTACCAATGCTGCGCAATATGGACCAATCTCTTTTGAATCATATTTGGCCGATACCTTCAGTTCTATTAATGTGACTGACCTGACCCAAGAAAATGCACAGTCTATACTTGATGTACAAGTACTTCAAATGATTTAACTGTCAGGCTCACCAGTCCAACTTATACTCTGCACAACTGATAGAGTGTGTGAATGGTGGGGCATATGTGTTCCTGTGGACACATTTGGCTCTAGTTTATATCTATTTTGGTGAGAAACCATGAACACATACAAGATCATATCTTAGATATACAGCGGTATACTGTAATAATTGTATAAATACAGGTACATGTACAATAGTGAGCTTGAATGTGACATTAAACCTTAATTCTCTCTCTCTCTCTGAATGGGGCATATTATGGGACAATGCCATTGTGAAAACACCCCCGTGTTGGAATGGAAATGGCAGTAATCAGCAATAGACTGCAAGTGGTACATGTATATATCCACATGCGGAGGGAGAATTTCTTATACGCTTGTCCATAGGTGACCAAGGATTGACTCGGAAAGAAATAAAATTGAGTAAAATAGACACTATCTGTATGTATGGTGTATGTCATCCTCTACCCTAAACAACAAATCATCCGCCCATTTTGTCATTCTTCTTTTCTTTAAAATAACCATTTCTCATTGAGAATGGAGCGACCAGTATTCAATATAAAAGGATCTCCCCCTCCAGGCTCAGACTCTGGTGGATCATGAGTGAGTCTACAGAATGGATGGAGGAATTCATTGATTATTTCTCCCTCACTGGGGAGATTAACGCTGACTACTGGCCGCCTTCTGGGACTAGCATGTGCATCACCCTGTTATAGCCTGGCCTAAATACAAACCCCTCAGCCCCCAATCCCCCCTCCAACACTGTCAGCTGGCAGCCTGTTGGGGAATGCTGTCAGCCTCCATGCAGCGGCATGTGCCCGCTCTAGCAGAGTTTAGTCACAAGGCTAAGCTGCTAGTCCTGGATGCCTAAATTATGCCCATCATCTGACTATTCTTGGGTCAGTCGAGCTATAAATAGCATGGATGGTGTACAGAATTAGCCTGCAGGACATTGCTCACACAAACAGAGAGCAGGATTGCTCCCCCATAGTAGATGGAGCAGGTCTATCTACATGTAGGATGTAGAGCATGTAACCTGCTGGACTAACAGACTAACATGCTTGGTACATGTGCATAGGATATAAGCTGGCACAGCTTGGGCTGCCAGATAAAACACCATCTCAGACAATCGGGCTAATGTAGTGGGATTTCAGCATGGTCTAGATCTCTAACACTGATCTTTCCTGGATTACATCTGAAGACAAAGATCTTTCCAAGAATAATCTAACTACAACATATACATGAATCTCTTTAATTAAACCGAACCTTCCTGGAACCTTGCATCAGAGATAAATCTTTCCTGGAATAATCATGATCTCTTCAGAATCAAATTTTCCTTCTCTTCAGACACGTATCTTTCCTGGGATATATACCTCTTCAGACACGTATCTTTCCTGGGATATACCTCTTCAGACACGTATATTTCCTGGGATATATACCTCTTAAGACACATATATTCCTCTCTATTATAATTTGAATACACTGAACATCTCTTTAGACGCAGCTCATGCTTACATTAATTTCATGTACAATGTGGTATATCTCTCCCGACACAAATCTATCTTTTTAGACAAATCTTTACCACAAAAATAAATGTGCAATCTTTTCTAGATATAGAATAGATTCAATGTATCTCTCTTCAGACAGCTCTTTCCTAGATGTAGAATAGACACAATGTATCTCTCTTCAGACACAAATCTTTCCTAGATGTAGAATAGACACAATGTATCTCTCTTCAGACAGCTCTTTCCTAGATGTAGAATAGACACAATGTATCTCTTCAGACACAAATCTTTCCTAGATATAGAATAAACACAATGTATCTCTCTCCAGACACAAGTCTTTCCTAGATGTAGAATAGACACAATGTATCTCTCTTCAGACACAAATCTTTCCTAGATGTAGAATAGACACAATGTATCTCTCTTCAGACACAAATCTTTCCTAGATGTAGAATAGACACAATGTATCTCTCTTCAGACAGCTCTTTCCTAGATGTAGAATAGACACAATGTATCTCTCTTCAGACACAAATCTGTCCTAGATGTAGAATAAACACAATGTATCTCTCTTCAGACACAAATCTTTCCTAGATGTAGAATAGACACAATGTATCTCTCTTCAAACACAAATCTTTCCTAGATGTAGAATAGACACAATGTATCTCTCTTCAGACACAAATCTTTCCTAGATGTAGAATAGACACAATGTATCTCTCTTCAGACACAAATCTTTCCTAGATGTAGAATAGACACAATGTATCTCTCTTCAGACAGCTCTTTCCTAGATGTAGAATAGACACAATGTATCTCTCTTCAGACACAAATCTTTCCTAGATGTAGAATAAACACAATGTATCTCTCTTCAGACACAAATCTTTCCTAGATGTAGAATAGACACAATGTATCTCTCTTCAAACACAAATCTTTCCTAGATGTAGAATAGACACAATGTATCTCTCTTCAGACTCAAACCTTTTCTAGATGCAGAACATACACAATCTTTCCAGACACAAATCTTTCTGAAATTCATTATTCAGCTGTTGACCATAAAAGATTTTCCGCATCAATAATCAAACGACCTATTTCATATGATAGTTAGCAGACCTATTTCATATGATAGTTAGCACCAATTCCAAATGTGTATGAAATAAAACTAATAAAACACAAGATGGTTTCCTACAAGAAAGTCAACAGTTTCCAATGGTGTAAGACATGATAATGTTCAATACATAAAATCATTATGACTGACCATTACTCTTTATCCAAATGAATCTCTAAGTCATTTAACAAAGTATATATATCTGTCACGCTTTGATTGTGACTGTTCTTTTGAACAGCATGGAGAGACACAAAACCTACCCCAGAATGAATTGTATCTCATCAGACAATTATTTCCTAGAATCTTGGACGTAAATACAATGCATCTCTTCAGATCTTCCCTAGAATAAATTATATCTGATCAGACATTTCTTCCCTAGAATCTTTGAGGTAAATACAATGCATCTCTTCAGATCTTCCCTAGAATAAATTGTATCTGATCAGACATTTCTTCCCTAGAATCTTTGAGGTAAATACAATGCATCTCTTCAGATCTTCCCTAGAATAAATTATATCTGATCAGACATTTCTTCCCTAGAATCTTTGAGGTAAATACAATGCATATAGCTTCACACTCAAACTTTCCCTAGAATATATACCATGAGTCAATGTACATGTATCTCTCTTTAGGCACAAAGCCATCATCGTAGAATAAATACAATGTATCACTTTTCGGACAAAACTTTTTCTAGAATAAATACAATATACATGTTCATCTTTTCAGACATAAATCTTTCCTAAAATAAATACAATGTATCTCTCTTGAGACATCATTTCCAGAATTAATACAATGTACCTCCATTTAGAAACAAATCTCTCCTCAATTAATACAGCATATCACTTTTCAGAAAATCTTTCCTAGAATAAATACACTAACCCTATCTCTTATCAGAAAATGTTGCCTAGAATAAATACAAAGTATTTCTCTTGGGACAAAAATTGAATAAATACAATGTATCTCTCTTTAGACAGATCTTTCCTGGATTAGGACACAAATAGTCCCTATAATAAATACTACATGTGTGTTTATCTCTTCTATCATGCCTTGTTTAGATTGAATACCATTTATGTTTTCTTCATATAATGAGAGATCCTGAAGGATCTTGGCGCCCACCATTGTCCGATAATTGTAAGCTAATGACAAGAGGATCTTTTTGTTCATTGTTACTAAGATGATTGAGTTGTAATTTTGTTTACAGAATTTCGATCTGAGCGAAAAAGATCGAAAAAGGGACACTGGGAAACACCAAGACATAATCTTTCTAAGTTTCAGGAGTTTCAAGATTTCTAGAAACTGTACTTTTATGTCGGTTGTTCTAGTACAAGAGAAATGAGAAAAGTTAGTCTGAAAGTGAATGTACATGTACGGAGGATCCTTCGTCTTCGATTTGTAGTATTTTGATTTTATTTATTTTATTGAACGTGTCATCATTGGATACTGGAAGCGAAGAAAAATCTCTTTGACACTTTGGCATACTTAAGATTTTATAATTAGGAACGAATGCTAAATTCTGTTCTGTTTACTGGGCTAGTTTGAGATATCTCTTTTAAGATACCATGCTCGAAAATAGTAAGATGGTACAATACTTAATACTGAAGGGATCCGGTCCATGCAGTACTGTTGAAACTTCGAATTTGAATGTGTCTGAATCCTGATTATTTCCCTTGGATCAAAACATGCAGTAGTTTACAGTTGTCGAGTTGTGACATTGTGTCACAAGAGTGACATTCCTTCAAGGAAAAGTTCGGGTTTGGTTGTCTTTGATACATATTATTACAACTCACCAAATTAAACCCAGAAGATATATTTTCTCATTTAAAAATTTTTTTTTGAAGGAGTACTAATCATTTTAAAACCGCGAACTCGCAGAGATAGAGTGCCGCCATTGTATCGTATCCAGAAGGCGGATATGACGTAGGGGAAAGGCTTGGAACTCTTCTGTCTGTTCGGGTAATATACGTGAAGCACGGGGTCTTTAGTCGAAATTGAGTGAAATCATGTCGACGAGCGGCAGTTCCGACTCCAGCGGTGAAAGCGATGAGGAAGCTGTGTTTGGTCTTCAGGGCTACCAATTCGAGCCGAAACGCTCAGATACGGAGATCAGAGCTGCCGGGATAGCAGCTCTAAAGCGAGACAGGCTACGAAATGAAGGCAGAAGCCCGCGTGGAAAATTTAGTACATCATGTACTCCATGTATGGTGTCGGTGCACACGCTGCTCTCATCGACCGCTTACAGGAGAGATCGAGTGTCTTCGCTGTTGGGAGAGCGAACAAAGCCGCGCTCTGGCAACTAGAAATGAACATGGTATGAACTATTTAGTATTTGAAGTAATTCTTGCCAATGTTTACACCGTCAAACTTGCACCTTTACACACGCAGCTTCGTGCTGTCAACATATGTTCTGCCTTCCGCTTACGTCACACTGTTTTACATAGTTTTACTCCTATTGGCTAAAATAAGTCACGTGACAATACAATGGCGCTTTCCTGGAGTTCAGTAAATTTGACGGTATCACAGCATTTGGTTAACTATTTCTGTGTTAAAATAAATTCCAAAAATTTTAAAAAAATACAGTTGAATACCATTTGACTAGCTCTTTCAGTTGAAATATAGCTTTACCATACCCGAACCTTTCCTTTCATGTAGCTGACCCGCCGGCAGACGAAAGGGTGGGGCAGTTCACTTGCAACTGCATGGACTAAAGAAAACTGATTTAAAATTTGAAGAAATTTTAATTCCGAATTATTTGAACTCCTTGATATGGAAGGTAAAGATATGGATATAGTCTCTATAGTCAATATATAGAATATGCCACACCGTTTGATCCGCCGACTCTTGTGATGCAACGTCACAACTCGGGAATACCGTATTAATTGGATTTTCGAATCGGACCAAAAAAGGTATCTTGCACAACTAGGCCCTATGTGGGACCTGTGTACCAAATTTCAGAAAGATCCATGAAATATTTCCTGAGTATTCACGATAACAATGTTTCAAGGGGAAATTCAAGATGGCCACCTGGCAGCCATATTGGATTTTCGAATCGGACCAAAAAAGGTATCTTGCACAACTGGGCCACAAGGGGAATCTGTGTACCAAATTTGAGGAAGATCCATGCAGTACTTCTTGAGAAATCACGATAACAAAGTTTCATTGGGAAATCCACGATGGCCGCCTGATGGACATATTGGATTTTGGACCAGAAAAGGTATGTTGCACAACTGGACCACAAGGGCAACCTGTCTACCGAATTTGAGAAAGATCCAGGCAGTACTTCCTGAGAAATCACAATAACAAAGTTTCATGAGGAAATCTTAGATGGCCGCCTGGTGGCCATATTGGATTTTCAATTTGAACCGAAAAAGGTATCTTGCAAAACTAGACCAGGAGAATCTGTGTACCAAATTAGAAAGATCCATGCAGTACTGAGAAATGACGATAACTAAGTTTCATGAGGAAATCCAAGATGGCTGCCTGGTGGCCATATTGGATTTTCGAATCGGACCAGAAAAGATATCTTGCACAACTAGACCCCAAGGGGAACCTGTGTACCAAATTTGAGAAAGATCCATGCAGTAGTTCCTGAGAAATCATGATAAGGTTTCATTGGGAAATCCAAGATGGCTGCCTGGTGGCCATATTGGATTATCGAATCGGACCAGAAAAGTTATCTTGCTCAACTGTGGGACCTGTGTACCAAATCTGAGAAAGATCCATGCAGTAGCTCCTGAGAAAACGCGATAACAAGGTTTCATGGGGAAATCCAAGATGGATGCCTGGTGGCCATATTGGATTTTCGAATCGGACCAGAAAAGGTTTCTTGCACAACTAGACCCCAAGGGAAACCTGTGTACCAAATTTGAAAAAGATCCATGCAGTAGTTCCTGAGAAATCGCGGTAACAAGGTTTCATGGGGAAATCCAAGATGGCTGCCTGGTGGCCATATTGGATTTTCGAATCGGACCAGAAAAGGTTTCTTGCACAACTAGACCCCAAGGGAACCTGTGTACCAAATTTGAAAAAGATCCATGCAGTAGTTCCTGAGAAATCGCGGTAACAAGGTTTCATGGGGAAATCCAAGATGGCTGCCTGGTGGCCATATTGGATTTTCGAATCGGACCAGAAAAGGTTTCTTACACAACTAGACCCCAAGGGGAACCTGTGTACCAAATTTGAAAAAGATCCATGCAGTAGTTCCTGAGAAATCGCGGTAACAAGGTTTCATGGGGAAATCCAAGATGGCTACCTGGCAGCCATATTGGATTTTCGAATCGGACCAGAAAAGGTTTCTTGCACAACTAGGCCCCAAGGGGAACCTGTGTACCAAATTTGAAAAATATCCATGCAGTAGTTCCTGAGAAATCGCGATAACAAGAATTGTTTACGGACGGACGAAAAGTGATTTGAACAGGCTAAAAAATCTTTCCCAGAATGAATACAAGGTATATCTCTCCAGACACAAATCTGTCCTGGAAGAAATAAAATGTATCTCTTCAGACAATTCCTACTAAATGTGATTGCAGACAAATGTTTTTGGATTCCATGTAAATACAATATATCTCACTTGACAATCTTTCCTCGAAGAAATTCAATATACACATATATCTTTCTTCAGAAAAAAGAATTTCCCCAGAATATTTTTGTTCATATTCTTGCATTGTTTGATTTTCTGAGATTATAAATGTGGAATTCTAGTCAGTTCAAAGTTATAACCATTGCATGCCGTCAGCAATGCAGCTCTGTGTCTACCATGTTCCATTTTTGGGGGGGATAGAATGCAAAGTAATAGGCATGCATCAAACATATGGTCAAACAGGTAATATAGTGAGTAAAGGTATTTCAGTTGATTAAATATTGAGTGATAGAGTGAATAGAATTTAACGTCGCTTTCAACAATGATTAAATATTGATCTATCGTACATACGTTTGATTAATGTAACTATTATTAATACTTTTTGACCTTTTGATTTAATAGCTTTGCTTTTGACCGATATAATTGTCACTATCAGAACAGAATTCACTGATAGTGAAAATGAGATTCTGCGTTAAAGTTTCAGTGAAATCACATTAAGATCTTGAGCTCACACGAGATCCGAATTCAAAATTGAAATCGACACGGCGTGACAGAGGCAGTTTTGAGGTGACCAACATCCTGCAGAAGGGTCAATTGTGCCTGCGTATTTCGAAACTGAAACCCACCGACAACATGTGTCCCTACTGTCCTTGTTCTCCGGAGGCTAGAGTACCTGGGGATAAAAGCTGGTTTATGAGTAGTCTGCTTGAAGTGGCCATGACAGCAGAATACATGTAGGTCTTGTGACCCACCATGGTGGAAACTTTAGATTAAATCCTATCCACCTAAGTCTCATTATCCACTAACCAGGTTATAGGTAGAACCATCTCTCCAAAATGGAGGTACAAAAGGTCTTTTTTGTCCAATAAATTCAAGAATATATCGAATGAAGACACATCCGCCATAGGCGACCATACACAAATTTATCTGCATCGGTTGGTATCGAAAAAACAAATTGTCATCTATCTAATTTGCATAAGAATAGACAACATGATTTGTCTTCTATTAACAATTGAACTATGCACACTTTGGAAGTTTCACTGAAAAACCACTGTTACAACATGTAACAGTATATGAGGTGTAAGTACGCAGGTCGCCTCAAGATGTAACAATATATGAGGTGTAAGTACGCAGGTCGCCTCAAGATTGCGGAGCGTACTGATGAATAAGTCAAAAGTTATCAAGCAAAACCACCATTTTTTACCTCCATTTTGGAGAGATATAGTTGTACCTACCCTGCTGACTGATGAGTCGGAATCACGTCTACTTTGTTTTTGTACCACAATCATATCACTAAATGTACAAATGTCTGAGGTGAATTGCATGTGGAGTTAATGAATTAATAACGTGAATTATAGCCAGTTGATGGGAAATTACAATTAGGGCTCCCTTTATTGTCATAATGCTGATTATGCAGTTAATTACAAACATCAAATTCTGAGGTTTCGATATATTCGGCTAAATTTAGCTCAACGCAAATTACATGAAACCATCATGTCTATAAATAAACACAATGTACATACTGATGGTAATTAGTGAGAACACACACATGAGAGATAAACAGTGACTGCGTACCGTAAATATGATAAAAAAAATGTATTTCATATAAAAATCTGTGAGAAATAATAGAATGAATCATATGCCATGAATTGAGGAGAATCTGAATGATCAACAAAGGTGTTTGTAACCATTACATACATTTCCTGCTCTAATCAACTGACCATATGGAGATGACAAAGCTCATTTCTTCTGATTGAATTATTGGAAGCTTTACTGTAGGATTTAGGCCTTAATAGAGTCAAGTTGATGGGGCTCTGTAAATGCAGTCAGAGGAGACAGAAGGCTAATTTATATAACAAATCTATTGATCCTACAGGACTATTTCGGTTTGCTAGACAAATACTGTTCTAAATTATGCACAAGGCAGATAGGGCTATGCTGCTATTCATAGATTTTAACATGGGGTCATCTATTATACATGTCAATGGTAATGACAACGAAAAAACTATTTTTAGACCGGGTTTTGTTTCAGGTTTCCACTCTGTACACAAGCGTGTATATTAAAAGGATATTAAAGTGAAATGTCAACTTTGATTTTGGCCTGGGGTCAAACTGAGAAGAATGCCTAGCCTCAAATGTTTTTGATAATATTACCCTCTACTTGTCCCAATTATCCATGACTCGTCAAGCTACATATTTATAGGATATTATCTGCAGATAAAATCCAAGTTGCCTTCTTCTAGAAAGTGTAATGGGTCATTGCATAATTATAATAATATTTTCAGTTAATATTTTTTTCTGATCAGCAGTGTGAGAAAATTCCCCATATTTTGGTGAAAAAAAAAAACCCATACAATTTTCATAGATTCAGGAGTTTGTAAAACTGTCTTTTCATCTGTAATTTGTCATGTAAAGTAATACTGGCCTAAATGTGACCAATTACATGAAAATGGCTAAGAAGTACATGTGAGCTACTCAGATTAATAAACATTCGGCAAATTCATAATCACGTTACAAACTTTTTCCAGCGAGTCCAGTCTTCCGAATTCACAGAACCTGGCACCAAAAATGTTAAAAAATCCTAACATATATCCCTATTCTCTTCTAGGCTCTGACTGATGTGAACCCAAAGCATTCATTACCAACAGTGTTTCAATAGCTAACAGCCTGTTTTTCCATTACATCAACTAACATGACCTGATAGACCCTTCTAGATATGTCTCAGACATCATCAGTGATGTGTGACCCAATCTGGCTTCACCTGTGCATTTCGGGGTAGTCAACCTTTGCTTATCCCTATCCTCTAACATGCAGCACTATCCTGTTAGTGATATCCGACATATTTTGAATTAACATTGCCAGTACCAAAATATTAGGTTAGTATGCTTGAATGACGTGTGTGTGGACAATATCATTCATGCCTTGTTGTACCGTTCTACCAAAATTGCGCTGCCCTGATAGATGCGGCAGGTAAATTGACATGTAAATTTGTGATTCGTGCAGTCTCTCACCTGCCTATACCTACAGCATGTGGCAGATTTTTAATCAATGACGAAAGTTTGACCTGAAGTTACCAAAATTATCATCAATGTACGCATAAGGATCCTTTCTGAGAATAGTACGCTATAAATGTGATGCACATCTACCACATTAACACCAGTTATCAATAGTTTGAAATCTGCCCCATACTGTAGGCATAGGAAAGTGAGCAAAAGTATGAACCACAAATTTATGCCGAGTCATGGATCAATGCACCTGCTGTTGGGCAAATATTTTGTGTGAGGATTGACTTCAGTTATATTGGGAATCAGGCATAGCGAAGCCATGTGCAGACAAGCTTAGTGAGTATAGGTAACGCAGTCAGAGGGTGATACACTGAAAGTAGGAGGTTACAACTCTGACTATAGGAGAATGCAGATATGCCTGAACATGAACATCTCCCCATCAGTATCTGTAAGATAAACTTAACACCTAGCCTGGGGCCCCATAAAAAAGTAATGAGTGGTATAGGAGGAGGTGTCAAGTTGGAGTGCTTCATTTGTCCTTGTGTATACCAATCAAAGGTTAAAGCATACCATCCTCTTGATGTGCCTGTCACCAGTCCACAAATAGCCATCCATAAATCAGAAGTACACACACTGAGATATTAACTATTCTATTTATAAACACAAGCCTGAATAAATCAGGATCAACAAGATTATAAATATGGACATTCTACAAGTGTTTTTACACCGCATTATATTAAAAATTGTTTATTGTTGTCCACTAGTATGAACCCTCCCAAGACATGACATAGAGGCAGTTTTGAAAAGATGACATCAGGCTGTTTTAACCTTTAGAAATAGCTATATGTACCTAGGCAAGCGATATGCAGCTTAAAACATAAACAGAACCATATGATATGGCTTCCTCCGGTGACATCACAGCTAGAATTGGCAAGCGAGAGATTTTTGGCTTTTGGAGCGCCCTATCTCACGCACCAGATGGAAGTTTTTAATACAACCAGTACCAATCTCTTCAGAATTGAAAGGGCTTTTTAGAAATAATTTTGACATGTAACCATTTGGGATTGCCTTTAAACAAAAGCTGATCAGGTGTGGACAAATTATGTAACCTGAGTTCAGGTCGCATGAAGCTTACGCAATTTCTTATAGTCTGTGTTGAAGGATGCCGCATTAACCCTTTCATCGGTTTGCCCCTGGCATAAATTAACCTTAGTACGGCAGACACCGTAGTGTGAACTTCATTATCTCAAAATTTGTTGAACACAAAAAGGACACAAACTAAATATGGTTTCACTGAAAAGGTGACCATTTGTTATTTTACAATTGTCAATAATTACTCCTAATCAGTCATTTGATAATTTGCAAAAGAATGTGAGGTTCGAGAAAAAAAATGCAAAAGATCGATTATGAATGGCTGTCTAAATGATCAACCTATTCCAATTTGCACAAACACCACTTCTTTGAGCACAGATTTCTTCGTGAATGAATGTAGTTTTGTAATGTGTTCAGATTCAATTTGAAGGATACTTCGGGACTTGTTGGATGGCTTTGGAAATAGAATTAATTCGGTAAAAATCGTCAAAAATTATTTATGCAGGTATTATTCTCAAGCTAAGAAACGAGTAGCCCATGGTATTGGAGCGCCTGACTGTTGAGCGTGTTGATTTACTATGTGACTGGAAAGTATTTGTTACCTCTCCGCTGATTGGATAAGGCTAAAGCAGAAATAAATTTTGAAGTGGAATTGTTTGTGGGTAGTTTTCTGCACAACCAACAATGTTCTAAAGGGTATTTCTCTTGCATTCGTAATAAATCCATCAACCAAGCACCAGAGTGATTTCTAAAATACTAGATCAGTGCTTCGGATTTAAGAAGCGCGAGAGCGAAAGCGCTCAATCGCGCGCCTGAATAAAAATTTAGAGGCTCTTTTTTTCGCGCTTCTTGAATTTATCGTATGGAATAATCTTTATTTACCTCTACTAACTTTCCATGAAAACGCAAGACGTTTCGATCACGAAAATCCGGAAGTGTGCGAGCTCTTCTGGCAAAGGAGATAAACTTGGTTCGGATTTAACCGAGGACCGAAACGTCCTCGCTTATAATTGGTTAAATTTCTACAGCTGTGTGTAAATACTGACCAATCACAGCGGCGGATACAGCTGTGTGTGGATGTGTCGACGGACATATTGTTGTGGCCGCGAATAAGCGAAATGGGTACAAAACTTCCACCAACAGTTAGACTAGAAACATTTAAAAGGCGGAACACTGGTGGTGTTCTATCGTATACGGCCGAAAACGGCATGGTACCGTAACAGAAGTTTGGTGCACACTGCGCAAAACATTGACAAAATTCTCAAAGATCACAGAATCCGAGGAAAGGCACAGAAAGAAATAAAGGGATAACAATGAAACACATCAGGGATAACTGATTTCGCTTACGTTTATTATCAACATTTCATACATGATTGTCAGATAATATTGATGTCGCATTTCATAATGTTAAGAAGTTTGAAAATAATACTAATACTTAATTTCTTGCAAGAAGAATCATAAAATGGGAATTACTAGTTACATCCCCATTCTCGTAAATAGCTCTTCTAAAAGTTTTTAGAAGGGTTTTTTTTAGAGGAGTGATCGCTCTTCTTGACAAAATTAGAAGAGCGATTTTTAGCTCTTCTGGATTTTTCAAATCCGAAGCACTGCTAGATGTATTGTCAGAGTGAATTTAAACTGTTAATGCCTCACAAAAACCACCGGAAAGATTATTTGTTTGACCGGCCACATGAACTGACACTATGTTCTAGGTATTCCGATAAAATGCAAGTTTGGTGGAATAAATTCACACTTTCTTCGAACCAAAAAATATTTCAATATCTCAAGTTGAGGATCACTACAGACTGTTTGTAAGAAGAAATCCTAGTTTTCTGTGAAGAAATTTCAAGATCAATTGGTGTGAATTTTACACTTAATTTCAGCCGACAATAGCAGAAGATGAGTTCTTTCCTTTAACGCGGCTTACGCCGTCACAGGATTGAATTATCCAGGCCATCAAAGCAGCTTACGCCATTGAAATGGTTAATGCATGTTCATATACAATGTACTGAAACATAGAATGGTGCCGTTACATGTTCACAATGTACTATAGGACAACATCGTGATATTACCCACTGGAGCCCCATGAAGCAGTTAATGATATTACCATATCTCATGACAGAAATCTTGCCTCTCCAAATAGCGGCACATGTCTGCATACCAATATGAATTGCAGAGAAATATGCAGTCAGTGGGCAGAGGAGAACATGGACAATTAGAGAAGGCAGGAATGATTCCATAAGCACTTGTGTTGGTCAGGCGAACTCTGCATCTGAACTTGTAGAACAACACGAGATGGTTTGAGAACAACTACTACAAACTGACAATGACAGCATGCACACATGTACATTCTGTTTATGCCACTTGTTTTCTCACACAACTTAGCATGCTATTATTAACCCTGTTCTGAACAAGCAATGGTAAATCATACAACAGCATAAAAACAGGTGAAATGCAATATTTCTTTGGCATTATGGGCATACTATGGGCGTTTCTTCATCCCATGAGTGTGTACTTCACTCTGTATGGGCATTACTTCAACCCATGAATGTGTACTTCATCCTGTATGGGCATTATTTCAACCATGATGATGAGTGTGTACTTCATCCTGAATGAGTGTTACTTCAACCCATGAGTGTGTAACCAACAGTATGGTGCTACCATTGAGTGAGTGTGTGAATAAAATTTAACATCGCTTTGAACAATATTTCAGCTATATCACGACGAACCAACTAAGCACCACCCAGCCCAGTTGTGTTCCTGCAACTTCAAAGAAGAAATCTTTGAAGCAGCATGGAACCAGACACCCTCCATCCACCCCAAAAAAACACTGAGAACAGTGCACAAGACACTGACAGGACGCTTACATGGTGCAATAAAGGCAAGTGATATTATTACAGTGCAAGACATCACATTATCAAGTTCCTGTTGCTTCTCAGCAAAAAGTATTGAAGCAACAGGAACCTGAACCCTCCCAACCTGCTATCATTGACATGTCAATCCGAGTTGAGTGGAAGTAACAATAGCGTTGTGGAGAAGATCATGTGATGCTACCAGACATCTCAAGTTATAATTTTGCCAAGGCGTGAAATTTGAGTACATGTATATCCACCCAGGAGACACGAGCCTCCCAAAAATGTAAATTTCTAGGCATCATTTCATACCATTTTTTTTGCATTTTGTTTCATATAACAGCCTACCATTATACATTTCACCCTTCACGGAGGCTATAAATGGATACTCTACAACCAGGTAAAGGAAAATTTTGAAATTACCAACTCCTTTTTCTGCAAACTGGAGCCATTTTGAACGATTCCTGGTTATTTCAAAAATAATTTAATGAAAATGCCCAGATGCGTGAGATTATGATATAGGTGCGTGAGAGTGTGAGACAGATGCCAAATGCGTGAGTCTCACGCCGTATGCGTGAGAGTTGATAGGTCTGTGCTACAGGGAGTAATGCAAAAAATTGGGGACACCGGTTGTATTTGATGTTGGTGATGTGGTATTTGTTGTTGTTGTTGTATTTTGTTGGTCTTGTTGCATGCAAATTTGATATTGATGTTCTTACTGCAAACAAACCTCAGAATCTTCGATGCTGTTGAGAGAGAGACAGCATAACTGAGTACGAGAAGTTCTCCCATTCCTATTGCTGCTCATTCACATTTTGTTCAGCAGCAGTTCTATATATCTGGCAGTGATATTCATTGGCATACCAAAACACCCAGGAATGAGGTAATCTGTCAGAAAACAGTTTGAGCATCCTCTCCCAGAGTGCTTTGGACTGTTTGGAAAAGTTCCCAGTCCGATCCGCCATCTTTTACAAACTTGAGGTTGAAAAGACATAAATATGTGGGAAATACACCAGTAGTGATTCACACATATTATAAATTGAGAATTTCTCACCATGCTATAAATTAATGTTGTTCACTGAATTTGCCGCAACTTTTATTTTGAGAAAAAAGTATTTTCTTCTCATTTGGGCGCGAGAATTCAGGTGCCCATACCGGAATACCGGTAGCAAAACCATTCTGGATTACCTCATGTGCTACCAGTGACATAGCCTCTGTTACGTCGTATGGAACAATGATGACATCACTGATCATAGAGCCTCTTCCATGTACCAATATGGTGGTGCCCTACAGCCACTCTTTCGCTAAGTGAACATATCCTTTTTCTCATGTATCATGCCGCATGATTATTTCCATGGAACACCATATTTCATGGAGAATTTTTAAGCAAATTGCTGCAATATCACATTGAGGAGACTTCTTCAAAGCTTTCAAACTAGTGCAAAGCGTTCTGAAAGTGCATATTAAACAAGTCATCTACAATGTATGTTTGCAATGTGTGCATCATATCTGAAGTAGATTATCTCAATTCAATTTGTTCACCAGTTCAAGCATCAAATGTGGAAATACAGAATATATATATATCAAACTAAAATATGAGTGTAAAAACTGAGATTGGCATATTTTAACAAATTCATGAAATAACTGGTGGGATTAAAACTTGATAGGTCCAGTTGATTAAACCATGGAGCCTACTATAGTAGGCTCCATGATTAAACACACTGCATATTATGCTATCATATATTAAGATACAGAAGGAGGAAATACCAAGACAATGAACCACTTCCCTGTGTCAGCCATACCATGAATAGTACAGACAAACATTTCCATTGATAGAGTACCATCTGTTCCACTTCCTCAAGTACATCTAACATTGCTCTAATACGGCTCTACCTATTATTGTAGATTATATAGGCTAGATGTTAAAGGAATTCTGGAATAAAGGAGTATACATTTGTTGGCAATCAGTGATGTATTTTTAACATGAAACATGGAAAAACATCTCCTTGCCCTGGTACATGTATTCCACTGTGTTCAATTGATGAAAATGTACCATTTTTGCAGATTTTACAGTACACATGTAGTCCCAGTTGCATAGCTGGGGAGTAGTCATCATATATGAATTTGCATATCAAGAATCATTCCAAATTC
The DNA here is from genome assembly GCA_036873755.1 of Hanleya hanleyi. NCBI lineage: Eukaryota > Metazoa > Mollusca > Polyplacophora > Lepidopleurida > Hanleyidae > Hanleya > Hanleya hanleyi. The sequence continues at coordinate 109,450 of JAVTVY010033770.1, read as the reverse complement.
GAAATCGCTCAGTGGCAAGTATTACGTCAAACCAAATAATAATTTCTTCAAATCACTGGTGGTGATCAACCAGGTCCATGTTGTAATCTTGTTACTGCATCAATTGCTGAAAACAGAGGCCAGAGGACCTCGTTCTATAGGATTGTGTGTACATTGAAATTCAGTGTTATCGACAACGAAATTACAGAAATTATTAATTACAGAATAATACATGTAGATGAACAGGGGTTTTTCTAGCCGTTTTTTCATCGTGGTTACCACGATGAAAAACAATATATATTGAGTTTTGCAGAAAATTTCAAATTGAGTTTTGATAAAAAAAATTGAGTTTTGCGATTTTTGCCGTTTGAGCGCAAAGCGCGCACGAAATTTGTTTTGAGTTTTCCCACAACATACCAGTTGTCAGTTGATAGGTTGTTTCGCATGACCCGCCCGCATCAATATTTTGGAGATAAATAATGCCGCATGTATTTTAATTATCAGTAATTATTGGTCGTAAAAGAAATAAGTAAGCAAATCTAAGTAAAACGAATGAACCGTCACAGCGCGAGTCAGCGCGAAGGCGACTGAAGAGCCGCCATCTTGGTTCACATACTTGGGGAAAGCCCTATTTCAAAACGAGGCACAGTCCTTTTCTAGCGAGGATTCCCTCGTGTAAAGCACGTGGCAGTAAAGTTTTAACTCCGGCACTTTTGACGGTCGGGTATCAAAGCCATCGTGGTTTTAGTTTATGGATCAGTTGTTTCCTCACCAACCAATCCATTTAACCATCCATTTATCTGATGAAACGCTTTTGAGCGAAGTGCTCGAGCACTTCACGTCTTCACTCCCGACAACAACGACAACACAGGCTGTCGACCTGCACGTCAACAAGATACTCGTACAGCTTAAGGACGATGGACATACAAAATTCGTTGCTATGGACAGAGAATCCCTATCTTCAGTCATTATAAAATAAATAAAAGAAGATTTCAATAAAAGGAGACTCCTGACGTTGAAAATTCGGGTAATAAATCCTGCAGTTATCTTTAATAGTGGTCACAAGTAAGAGTTGTTTCCTTGGATTTCTGTTCACACAATGTGTGTGCATTTGAGTTTTACTGTCTACCATAATTATTTACATAATGTTTCAATTAAAGTAAAGCAAAATTAAAATATCTCTTTCAGAGAATAATTATTTCATAAATATTTTTTTCTGGCGATATTTATGAGAGATTTCAGAGTGTGTAAATCTGTAAAACAGGAATGTTGCCAGGTTATATATTCGATCACAATCTTCTGTTAACGGTAAAAAATTTAGCTTCAATAATTAATAATTATAGCATCTACATGTAGCATGTATGTTTTAGCATGAGGTCATGCTAAACAACCTATTAACTGACAACAGCCGTACTGTGGTTTGGTGTGGTTGTACCTGAGTGCACAAAACATGCATGGAACAAGTGAACGGCTGACTATCTTAGGCCAAAGTTTATATCTTGATCGACAATGCAGCAGCAGTCTATATGTTGTTGTTCCTCTAAGAAGACACGTCGTGCTAATGTCGCCTTCAATTGTTGGATAATACACGGCACCCTGTCATGGTTTGGGCCAATGAGTTATCTCGTAACACTGAGTTATTTTAGCAATGTTGTTGTAGACTGTGATATAATTCATGTAAATAGAATTGTCAGTATTTGTTGGTCTCTGAAGAAGTGTCGTAAACATATGACCAAACATATGACCAACCTCAGTTCTGTAATTGGTGCGATGAAAAAGTTGGAAAAATTGAGTTTCATCATTTTTTTTATGAAAAAGGGAAAAAATATTGAGTTTTTTAGAATTTCTTTGCGCACCTATGGCGCGCAAAAAAATTGAGTTTTCAAAATTTTGAAATTGAGTTTATGAACAATTTTGGGCTAGAATAACCCCTGATGAAAGTAGTTGTTCAACCACAATCAACTTTTGATATTTGTATGGGTGTAAAGGAATAAATGTATGTTTAAAAGCATTTGTGAACTTGGTCAACTTTTGAAACACATTTACAGTTGCCTCAATTAGCAACAACAATCAGCAATGCTGAGGCCAATGCTGCAGCAAAAGTAACTTTGCCTCAGCAGTTTTTAACATCTGCAACATACGAATAATCTTTCACTTAAGTTTCGATGGTGCTCACCAAATGGTAACAGAGATATGGTGAGGACAAGCATATTATTGATATGAACGACCAAGGGATCTGGGAGAAATGGTCAAAATGGGTAAATGAGAGTTCAAAATGGGGTGAAATATATGACGCATTTCGTGGATTCTAATTTGCCTAAATATGGGTATATTTTCTCAGAGGTCATGAATGTGATTTAGCAAACCTACAAATTACGATTGGTCTTCTAGCTGTCTGTAAAATCATGGTCTCTCCCTTTAGTACCCCGAAGAATCTTGAATGTGATGTCTAGGACATATCCGCCAGTTGTCATGTGGCGGCTCTTATTGAAAACTCGACATCTATTGCTGGACAGGAAAACATAAAATGGGTAGCAACAAACACACCCTTTAACCATGACATGCTTTGTTTGACCCAGGACAAAATCAAACAATTGAAATATATATATATATATATACAGCCCTCGCAATTCAGAAATCTGCCTCGGCAGAAAATGTTGTAAAATTACATTATCCCCCATTCAACCCCATGTTAAAAACGGCTGAGGCAAACTCCACTTGCTTCAGCTTTTTGCGTCGGCAATGCCGAATGCCAACACCAATTGCGAGGGCTGTATATAATATATACAAGATAAGTAAATCTACTCACAGGTGGATAGTCAAAGTCTGGTTGGCTAGCCACATCTTGGATGTAATCCACTCTAAACTGGTTTTCTGCATTCTCCAATGATATGGGAGGATTTAACGTGCTCATGGCACCCGTAATTGTCTGAAAAAATATAAACAGAATTATTTTAAATGCATGAGAATAAGCACATGTAGAAGGGGCAGAGGTAATTCGCATGCTCTATGATGCCATTGCATGGAAAATGATATGCCAATGTGATGTCACACCAATGGTACCGTACTTCATGAGATTAACAGAAAATGACATGCCAATGCAATGTCACACAGATGGTACCATACTTCATGAGATGAACAGAAAATGATATGCCAATGTGATGTCACACCAATGGTACCATAGTCCATACTTCATGAGATGAACAGAAAATACATGCCAATGCAATGTCACACAGATGGTACCGTACTTCATGAGATTAACAGAAAATGACATGCCAATGCAATGTCACACAGATGGTACCGTACTTCATGAGATGAACAGAAAATGATATGCCAATGCTATGTCACACAGATCAGACCCCTACCTTGTAAAAAAAAGGGGCAGGGTGCTAGTCTGTTGAAAAGGGGCACTTTTTGCGCGGACGAGGAATAAAAGGGCATGTCGGAGGCACTATGAGTCGCGGCGGCGGTATCGATATTTTCTAATATCACCATTCATTTCTGTCGACCACATGCATTGAAAGAATGGATTGAAAGAATGATACACAGGAAATCTGCTTAAAATTAGATCTGCAGTAAGCACTCCCTAGTTTACTCGTCAGTCATGTAAATCTGAACCCATTGGTTTTACTTGGGCACTCCATCATGGTTTTTCATTTTGATGTGTATGGGACATTAGTGTTTTTGAATTGCCCCCAAATAAACAAGATTGTTTATCAATTGAAACATTATTTGAGTACCGTGAGTGTGATGATAGCTGGAAATTTGTAGAGTTTGGACTTTTTCTCAAAGAAACAAGCTATGAACAAAATATTCAATACTGTGTAAAATGGGCAAAAAGAAAATGGTTCCCCAACAATGTGATATAATGAGCTCTCATGACTGGGATCACTTGTTTGGAATTCACAAGATGTCAACCGAGAAAAATATTTACTGATCATATCAAGAGAGAGAGAGAGAGAATTAAGGTTGATTTGCCATAGGCCTATCCCATATGTATATAATTTCTGAGCGATAACTTCTGAACTGAAATCTTTGAAAATAATGACAAATAGAACGTCTTTATTACGGTAGTCCCAAAATGCTACTGAAAAGCAGCGTGTACCATACCAAAAAAGTGTCAAAGTTCACAAATGGATTTAGATGTTTTTATCTCCAAATATTCATTATTTGTGCAAATCATACACCAGTGAAGCCTGAATATCGATCATATGAATTTTCAGCTTGCTGTGATATAGGTAGCTATGATCTATTTCTTTCAAGATACTCATAATTTCACTGGAAGTTGCATGAAAATTTGTTGTTGTTGTTGTTACTGCTAAATGGTCTTTATACTATTCGGATGAAATGGGCTATGTAATATCGCCATATCTCAATAAGGCTTCAAACCAATTTGAAATTTCTGAAATAATGCGGCAGATAATATCGGTCCCATAAAATTAGACTGAGTCGACGTCTCCACGTGGCTGCGATCACCAACGAATCGTTTACCAACGAATAAACAGGGTCAACATGAGGCAAACAACAGCCAAATTACGTAAGAAGTATTGAAACTTCGAACTTATCATTAAAAGAGCTTAGTACCAGTAATTATTCTTGGTATTTAATCTACAAGTCCGCTCAAACTTCGGTGATTATCAGTGTGAAACAGCGGGGTTTTCCCCGCGACGCACAGCTTTCAATCTCGAGATAACGTAACGAGGTTTCTGACTGGCTAAGAGTACCGCCTTATCAGGACCCAGCCAATCACAACGCCAGTACTTGAATACGTTGCTTCAAGCAAATATGGCGGACAGAAATGTTTCCGTACACAACTACGGTCCTTCGATAAGACAGATTGTTGGGGCGGATCAACGATGTGAAGGAATGGAATTCGGAAATAAACAACCTGTATTCATAAAGTACAGTAGCAGAGCACGGCTTTAAAGAAGAGACGGGGCGCGGTCTGAATGGGGCAGGGCGCACTTTCGGGCATCTCAGAAGGGGCGGGGCGCGCTCTGAGGGGGCGGGGCGGAGCACCCCTCTGGTTTACTCCAGCGAGGGGTCTGCAGATGGTACCGTACTACATGCAGGCCTCGAAAATTGGTTCATTGACGTAACCGAAAAAAAATCGGTTACGGTAAATTTGGCTTGCGTAACCTATTGTTCGGTTACGATGTTAATTTTTACGTAACCAATTGGTTTCGCAAAACGGTTACGTAATTACCCATTACAACAGTGTACCGTCAACGAGTGAAAAAAAAGACTGTCCACAGTACGTGGGCAGCGACTGAACAGACAAATGAGTTAACATACGGGAATGGGATTGCACACGTAAATCGCTTCCACCATTCATGGTTGGCTATTGTGACTCTGGCTGTATAATTCATTCGCCATTTCCTTGTGATTCCATTGAAATCCTGATCGAAAAGAGAAGTTGAACACGCCGCCTGCAAATTTAGAGATGGCGGAAGTGACAACGAGTGTTCACCGCAAGCTCCGCGCTCCGAGATATTCCTCCACGAGGAGCTCCGCATGCCATCTCTGCTGCTAGCTCTGTGAAGAGCGCCTCACGGAGCAACAACCTTGGAGCGAGGAGGCTTGCGGGTAACCCTTCCAACTCGTACAAGTTTGATAAAGCTGTTTCCTGGCCGCTATTGGTTTATCACATAATAGTATGCCGGCCCTGAACCCAGGATAGACAAAACAGTCTGTGCAAGCTGACAGACAGACACCTGCCACGTGGTTGTCTACAAATTCAATACAGACAGGGCCGAGTTTGCAACTTAGTTTCGCTTTTAAAACATGCTGAAAGACACACGTCATGTGGTTAAAGTTTGCACAATAGACAGACAGAGAAGAGGTTGGGACTTTTGGTACCAGAACATATGTCCAAGAAGCGCATTCACGTAACCGATTTTTCGTTCTGGCCATTTCTGATTTGCGTAACCGACACGCGAACGATCGTTTCGTTCGCGCCAAATTTCGAGGCCTGTACATGAGATAACAAAAAATTACATGCCGATGTGATGTCACACAGATGGTACCATACTTCATGAGATTAACAGAAAATGACATGCCAATGTGATGTCGCACAGATGGTACCGTACTTCATGAGATAAACAGAAAATGACACGCCAATGCAATGTCACACAGATGGTACCGTACTTCATGAGATGAACAGAAAATGACATGCCAATGTGATGTCACACAGATGGTACCATCCTTCACGAGATGAACAGAAAATGACATGCCAATGTGATGTCACACAGATGGTACCATCCTTCATGAGATGAACAGAAAATGATACGCCAATGTGATGTCACACAGATGGTACCATACTTCACGAGATGAACAGAAAATGACATGCCAATGCGATGTCACACAGATGGTACCATCCTTCATGAGATGAACAGAAAATGACACGCCAATGTGATGTCACACAGATGGTACCGTCCTTCATGAGATGAACAGAAAATGACATGCCAATGTGATGTCACACAGATGGTACCGTACTTCATGAGATGACATTCTGACATCGTGTAGGAGCATTGTTTTGCACCCAAAGAATTCTGGGCATACACGATGCAGAGAGAGATATCTGGTGGTGAAAAAAAAAATTTATAGGCAAGAGTCCACAGGATATCATATATCACATATCATGCATAATTTCCAATACCACGTCATTGACTGAAACATAATTAAATTGAATGGAATCAAATGCAAATGACTCAAAACTATACCTACAGATCTAATACACCTGTAAACATGTACACTCGCAGATCTAATACAAATGTAAATATGTAGACCAGTCTCCTATATCGGTTGATATTTGTCCTACATGTATACAGCCCCAGTTCTAATACAGATTTAGATATGTACACATGTCCCCTATATTGGTAGATATATATTTTATGTCTCATACATCTGCAATACATGTTCCAGAACATCCGTAGATTTGTGTCCCATATACACATGTGCTTAATGCTTTGTATGTTCCCATGCATCTTTGAATGCATCTCATACACTTGTAGATTTGATACACATGTAGATCTGCATGTGTATGCCCTTTATCTGTACAGGTAGATCTGTGCCCCATACATTCAGGGTCCGAAAGTGGTCAGACATCAGACAGGTCTGATCAAATCTGGCCTTGTTTTGATCAAAATTTTTCATCTTGCCTATGTCTGACCAAACTTTGGAAAATGACTATCACTTTGAATATATGCTTATTTCAGACCCTGTACACAGTACACAGGCAGGGCTTGATTTCCATGGGAATCCGATCACCACTCCTGCAAAAAAAAAAAATTGCGGGAATCCAACAGATTCCCATAAAATATTAGCAATCTGTATAGAAATGATAGCATCGGATTTCCGTGGATTGCGAGAATATATTTGGATTCCCGTGAATTTTGACGAAAAACAATCCCTGACAGATCTGCAGATGTAATACACCTGTAGATCTATCTGTACATTTGTCCCCTATATCTGTAGGTGTGCATTCCATAATGCCCATACAACTTCAGATCAAATACATGCACATGTAGATCTGTAACGTCATGCTTTTCATTACATAAGATTTCATGTTTCAAGTTTTAATCTGTCCCAGAATCCACTAATCTGAACGTTCTAATAATGTCAACTAGATATACTGAGATATTGATGTACAAGACGATAAACCTGTCAACAGATGAGACAGCCTACATGTATCTCAGGGGTCCCTAGATTTTCTCTTCACCATATCTATGTCTTGATGACATGTATTTTTCAGATGCATATAACATGCACCTAAACCCACAATACAGCTTGAAAATACCAATAACCTAAAATGCAAAAAAAAGATAAATGATTCACATGAGAAATTCAGCACTATCAAAAATCAAACACCGACTGGTGCAATCACTTTGCATCAGTGTAAAATGAAAGTTCTAGTGGAAACATGAAATCGCACCGACTATGGAAATATTGTATTTTATTACCCCACAAGCAAATTTGTATTCAATATCTGGATTGTGATTGGTTAAAAGGTCGGGTCGTATAAACCCATACACCCCGAGTGATGTCTTGCTACTCGGGGTATATAGAAAACAACTCGCGTGCGATTGGAAACGACGCTCTCGCTTCGAAAGTTCAGCTGATCATATCTTAATATTTATGGAATAACTTTCGCTCACTCGTCAAAATTTAATGGAATAAAGTCATACTGCATTATTTTCACTGAAGTTTCCGACACATAACTCGCCAAAAGGTGTCATTTGTTCCAAAAATAAAAGTCGATTTCCGAACGAAAGCAGATCGAATGGATTGTGTGTGGCGCGCCTATCTCACAGTGCCGTAGCAAAATGCGGACAGTTTCGTAACCGAAATGGCCCTTTGGATTTGTCCGTTGTTGGTTATAAGTGATAGGCCTTTTTCAGTATTTTTTCTATAAGATAACATGAAGCTGCGCTATCCCAACCCCTCGGCTCTGAACCCCAACTATTATAATAAGGGTGTCTCTACCAATTGATTGGCTTGTGGGAAGAAATATTTACCCATGGTATTGTAAGTGTACTTTCCTTGAAAAAAAAAAAGTTTTCCTCCCCTTAAATTAATTTGTTTCTTGAATAAATTGAAAGAGCTGTATCGATGTCTCACCAAAACAACAGTACACATGGCTAGATAAATACAGTACATGTATACTAAACGGCACATGTATGTCATTTTCAAAACAGATTTGCAAGCATTCTTTGCATTGTCTAAGAGAATAAATGAATAAATCAGTCATCCAATCAATAAATAAATGTGATAGTATACTAACATGATAATAGAGTGGATTTTGTTAGACAAGGGGCATAACTCTGCAAAATACTTTCTGACACCACTCATTTTCGATAGGCATCTAGTTCAGGTCAAGAGAAACAACTGTATCACGTTAGGATGTTGTATATGGAACGGTTCTGAAATTATCACAACAACAAATCATAAATGGATTTTTATTTGTAATAAGGGGCATAACTCTGCAAAATATTGTCCGAGATGACTCATTTTCGATAGGCTTCTGATTTACGTGAAGATAAATAGATGTAACAAGTTTGGTTGCCATGCATGAAATGGTTCTGTAGATATCGCGGTAACGGATTTTATTAGACAAGGGGCATAACTCTGCAAAATACTTTCTGACACGACGCATTTTCGATAGGCATCTAGTTCAGGTCAAGAGAAACAACCGTATCACGTTAGGATGTTGTATATGGAACGGTTCTGAAATTATCACAATAACAAATCATAAATGGATTTTTATTTGTAAAAAGGGGCATAACTCTGCAAATATTGTCCGAGATGACTCATTTTCGATAGGCTTCTGATTTACGTGAAGATAAATAGATGTAACAAGTTTGGTTGCCATGCATGAAACGGTTCTGTAGATATCGCGGTAACGGATTTTATTAGACAAGGGGCATAACTCTGCAAAATACTTTCCGACACGACTCATTTTTGATAGGCAACTAGTTCAGGTCAAGAGAAACAACTGTATCACGTTAGGATGTTGTATATGGAACGGTTCTGAAATTATCACAATAACAAATCATAAATGGATTTTTATTTGTAAAAAGGGGCATAACTCTGCAAAATATTGTCCGAGAGGACTCATTTTCGATAGGCTTCTGATTTACGTGAAGATAAATAGATGTACCAAGTTTGGTTGCCATGCATGAAACGGTTCTGTAGATATCGCGGTAACGGACGGACGGACGTACGGACGTACAGACGTACGTACGGACAGCCGTACATGATGACGACAATACCCCTAGGCCAAATTTGGCCGAGGGGTAAAAAGGCTTGAGGGGTAATAAATTCGTTATTCAGGTTTTGCCCCGGGTGTATGGAAAGCTGACGCCTCAGGGTGTATGAGTTTCAGGGAGGGTCGTAATTTTCCATACACCCCAGGGGTCGAAATGTTTTTTGAGAATTACTTGTCACTGCGACAGGTAACTATTTTTTTTACTTGTCACCCTGGTACTTCAGCTTGTCACTCCTACTGAAACTTTTTTCACCATACTCTCATCATATATTCCAACCAGTCTCTCCATTTTCCAGGCATTGGAAAATTTGAACACACGTTTTTTTCCCCGATCGCGAGACATTTATGACAGCGACAAATTTGTCTCCTTCCTTTAGCTCTGCATTGCCAAGATGAATGTCCTTACTCCCTGATGTTAACTCAGTGGGCTCATTTCTGCCACCAGACTGTTCCACTATTAGGAAGTTCAAAGTAAAATGTCAACAGAACGTTCAATTATGAGATTAAATTTGCTGGAACGATATTTTCTTAAGGATCATAACAGCAGGAGGGTTTTATCAACTTTTTGGGTTTGGGAAATTTTGAAATTGAGTTTTACCCCCCTCAAAAAAATGAGCTTTTATCCATGGGAAAATGCATGCCAAACACGCGCGAAAACTGAGTTATAGTGAATAAATATTGTGTTCTTCAAGAGATAAGTCGAGTTCCCAAATGAAAATGTTGAATTGTTCTGACAAATTATCAAGCAAAATCATTGTTGTTGTTGTTGCCTTCACTCGATCAACTCGCGAGTGTTAGACGTTAGCGCTTGTCCGCTTGTCTGGAGCAAGTAAAAATTGGCACAGGCAACGCAACGTTCACGTTAGCTGCCCGTGTTGACAAGCTCGATTTTCTTCCGATTAAAATACTCACTGACGAAGTTTTATTGAGCTCTTATTCTCCGAAATAAAACGTAAGAATCAATCAGCTTGTTCTGGTTTCATTTTCGACTTGAAGTTGCCAGGCATGAATAGTCGATAGAAATATAGGCCGATTGCGCTAGATCATGCCAGTCAATTCGTTTACTTTATCCATTAGTTTTGCCTTTCAAGCGGATCGTGTGCAAATCTAGCGGGAGATTAATCCTGCATGGGGTTTGATGTTCCCGAGCACTCGTGTTGTATGGCAGCGGGATGAATGACGAAGTGAACAGAACGTCCGATGTAAATAAAACGAAACTCAATGTTCAACTGTTTCCATGAAGACAATTCAGTCATGTTAGGCCTGTATTAGGTCGTAATACAGTACTGTTAGGACAGAATAGTTACTTGTCGCGGCGACAGGTGGAATTTTAATTTAGCTGTCACTTGAAAAAATGACTTGTCGGCGACAGGTAGACAGGCGTTATTTCGAAACCTGAATAAACTAATAATGACTGTGCTTATACTTTTTGAGAATGCGTTGATGTTGTTCAATATGTTAACAACTGAGAACTACAGTACCTCTATTGATAATATTATTCTGCCATGTGCACTTCACTTCCATCATGAATTATTTACCTCTGTGATCCATTTCGGTTTTGGGAAGGCAAGCACACAAAATGGCAGAAATGAGTTTGAAAATCTGAAAACAGTTTCTCAGCCTGCTACCTATTTTAGACAAATTTATTTTGATGGTCGCGCTAATGTTTTCAAAAGACACATTGTGAAGTTCTTCTTGTACAAGATATGCTTATCAAATCGGGATAGTTCCTTTTCAGGGTGAGAAGGACGCGTGTAAATGCCATCCAGCATGTTGACATCAGAAAGTTTATCTTGCTTTCGGTTTAGCTGCAAGTCAAGATATTTCCAGCTTGTACTGTAAGCTTATGTGTGTAACTTTAGCCATATGTCACAGATATCCCTGACAACTTGTCAAGATCGCAGGTGGAAAAGCCATCTCATGAAGTATAATTATAGAATATCAATGCAATGGTATATGTATGTCTCCTATATGCTATAATGCAGTCCCATGTTTCAACGGATTCCACTGGTGTATATCGTCATGAATATGACATGTCTTTGAAGAACTTCGCATAATAAGCCCTAATTTTCAAAACGCTAACTTATGCCATACAGTCTTAAGATATAACTTTTTAACCAGAGTGCTAATGAATAGAACATTGATTATCCATATTTTACTTGATATGGTACACTACATGTACATAGCAGTGCTCATGGCAGAGCTATTAACAATGCCAGACTGTTTATCATAACTGTTCTGTTTACTGTGTCAGGTAGGTAGTTTATCATAACTGTTCTATTTACTGTGTCAGGTTGGTAGTTTATCATAACTGTTCTATTTACTGTGTCAGGTTGGTAGTTTATCATAACTGTTCTATTTACTGTGTCAGGTAAGCAGTTTATCATGGTTGTTATACTGTGTCGGGTATACTGCAGTTTATCATGGCTGTTCTATTTACCGTGTCAGGTAGGTAGTTTATCATGGCTGTTCTATTCACTGTGTCAGGTAAGCAGTTATCATGGTTGTTATACTGTGTCGGGTATACTGCAGTTTATCATAGCTGTTCTATTTACCGTGTCAGGTAGGTAGTTTATCATGGCTGTTCTGTTTACTGTGTCAGGTAGGTAGTTTATCATGGCTGTTCTATTCACTGTGTCAGATAGGTAGTTTATCATGGCTGTTCTATTTTTGTGTCAGGTAGGTAGTTTATATGGCTGTTCTATTTTCTGTGTCAGATAAGCAGTTTATCATGGCTGTTATACTGTGTCGGGTATATTGCAGTTTATCATGGCTGTTCTATTTACTGTGTCAGGTAAGTAGTTTATTATGTCTATCCTATTTACTGTGCCCGCTAGGTATAGTTTATCATGGCTGTTCTATTTACTGTGTCATGTAGGTAGTTTATCATGGCTGTTCTATTTACTGTGTCAGGTAAGCAGTTTATCATGGTTGTTATACTGTGTCGGGTATACTGCAGTTTATCATGGCTGTTCTATTTACCGTGTCAGGTAGGTAGTTTATCATGGCTGTTCTATTCACTGTGTCAGGTAAGCAGTTATCATGGTTGTTATACTGTGTCGGGTATACTGCAGTTTATCATAGCTGTTCTATTTACCGTGTCAGGTAGGTAGTTCATCATGGCTGTTCTGTTTACTGTGTCAGGTAGGTAGTTTATCATGGCTGTTCTATTCACTGTGTCAGATAGGTAGTTTATCATGGCTGTTCTATTTTTGTGTCAGGTAGGTAGTTTATATGGCTGTTCTATTTTCTGTGTCAGGTAAGCAGTTTATCATGGCTGTTATACTGTGTCGGGTATATTGCAGTTTATCATGGCTGTTCTATTTACTGTGTCAGGTAGGTAGTTTATCATGGCTGTTCTGCTTACTGTGTCGGATAGGTAGTTTATCATGGCTGTTCTATTTACTGTGTCAGGTAGGTAGTTTATCATGGCTGTTCTATTTACTGTGTCAGGTAGGTAGTTTATCATGGCTGTTCTACTTACTGTTTTAGGTTGGTAGTATATCATGGCTGATCTATTTACTGTGTCAGGTAGGTAGTTCATCATGGGTGTTATAGTGTGTCGCGTATATTGTAATTTATCATGGTTATTCTGTTTACAAGCCAATATGGCGGCTCAAGTCTTGGCAGGGATTACCATTTTGTGCATGCAGGTGCAGCAGTTCTCGATGCCAACAGTAACAGTTCAGATGTAGGACTATGATCAATACACCAACCTACATATACATGTACCTGTGTACATGTGTCAGCCTGCATTGTTTTAGTTTGGTGTGAATATAGAAATCCACCACCAATGCCATGGAGCAGATAACACCATCCTACCAGCTGAATGTACAATGTTGCAGAGTAGTAGTTTTCCTCAAACGGTCCCCACTGTCAATGCGCACACGTCTGCAGATTGGTCCGTTGGTAGCCATGTTGATTATGTTAAAGGCTGATGACATTCAAGAAAAGCCTGGACTCTGCAAGGCTAGCTGTATCATAGAATAATGATAGCAAGGCTAGCTGAATGATACCTAACTCCAAACCAAGTAACTGTATAAGGATTAACACACAAACCACCTGACCATCAAATAGACTAAAATGTGGGCAAGGCAAAGACAAGAGTTTATGTACATGCACTATAGACAATCTGCACTAAAGACAAGAGTTTATGTGCATGCACTATAGACCATCTGCACTAAGACAAGAGTTTATGTACATGCACTACAGACAATCTGCACTAAGAGAACAGGTACGACATGTACATATATGAGTTAATGTATTAGAATTAGATGTGCAAGACCATAGTAGACAAAAAAGTAAAAATAAGATGCAAATTTTAGAGAATCCATCCCACAAAAATAACAGAAAACAAGAGAGTGAGGTACCCATAACGGCTGCCCCTACGTAAGTGAGAAATATGCTGGGAATATGCAGCATATTATGGCTATACATGTAATTACTAATCATCCATATCATTAATTCTGCAGATATAACAACTGGGTTACATTCAAGCATCATCACAAAATCATAGATTATTACACCCACAATGGGGCATAAGGGCCCCCCCGAGACAATTAATTTTTTGTAGGCTTCTAGAATATAACTACAACTTACAAGGTCGAGGGGTAAAAAAAAAAGAAAAAAAATCGACCATAGAGGTCCATTTATGGATTACATCCACCATAACTGGCGCTGCTGCTGCGGGGGCCATGGACATCCACCATAACTGGTGCTGCTAGCGGGGGCCATGGACCTCTATGGTCGATTTTTTTTTGTCGATGATATCTCATATCATTGATAAGAGTATGATTTGAAAATGGAGATATCGCTGATGAGCTTAACATAATCTAATACAGCGGATGGCATCCATATTGGATTATGCACATCCATCAAACATAATACATGACTATCCTCTCACTAAGGTCAAGGGACTCCCCAAGTTTGAAGTAGATCAGTTGAATCGTACTCCAGCTATTATCTGGACAAGATCAAACTGCTTAAAATCCAATGAAATCCAGTATGGCCGATGGTGGCCATATTGGATTAAGCTCGTCCTTGAAAAACAATCCTAATCCTCCTCTCAACAATGTCAAGGCACTCCCCAGGTATGAAGTAGATCGGTTGAATCGTTCTCGAGTTATTGTCCAGACAAGATCCAACTGCTTATAATCCAATATGGCTGACGGTGGCCATATTGGATTATGCACATTGCTGGAAAAAAATCCCAACCGTCCTCTCACCGATGTCAAGGCACTCCCCAAGTTTGAAGTAGATCAGTTGAATCGTACTCCAGTTATTGTCCGGACAAGATCAAACTGCTTAAAATCCAATGAAATCCAGTATGGCTGATGGTGGCCATATTGGATCAAGCACGTCCTTGAAAAACAATCCTAATCCTCCTCTCAACAATGTCAAGGCACTCCCCACATATGAAGTAGATCGGTTGAATCGTTCTCGAGTTGTTGTCCGGAAAAGATCCAACTGCTTATAATCCAATATGGCTGACGGCGGCCATATTAGATTACGCACATTGCTGAAAAACAATCACAACCGTCCTCTCACCAATGTCAAGGCACACCCAAAGTTTGAAGTTGATCGGTTAAATCGTTCACGAGTTATTGTCCGGACAAGAAAATCTAAGATCGAATGCTTATAATCCAAAATGGCTGACGGCGGCCATATTAGATTACGCACATTGCTGAAAAACAATCCCAACCGTCCTCTCACCAATGTCAAGGCATACCCCAAGTTTGAAGTTGATCGGTTGAATCGTTCACGAGTTATTGTCCGGACAACAAAATCTAAGATCCAACTGCTTATAATCCAAAATGGCTGACGGCGGCCATATTTGATTACGCACATTGCTGAAAAACAATCCCAACCGCCCTCTCAGCAATGTCAAGGCACACCCCAAGTTTGAAGTTGATCGGTTAAATCGTTCACGAGTTATTGTCCGGACAAGAAAATCTAAGATCGAACTGCGTATAATCCAAAATGGCTGACGGCGGCCATATTGGATTACGCACATTGCTGAAAAACAATCCCAACCGTCCTCTCGCCAATGTCAAGGCACACCCCAAGTTTGAAGTTGATCGGTTGAATCATTCATGAGTTATTGTCCGGACAAGAAAATCTTACGGAATTACGGAATCACGGAATTACGGACACCGGTGTTTCTAAGAATGTTTTTGTGATTGAACCAAAATTCAGTCCCAAACCAGCCCTCAATGGAACCCTGTGGATTAATTTTTGGAGTGCAGGTCATTGGTAGAGGACAGGTACAGTGTACCATCTACAAATGAGCTTGTTTGTGGGATTTAAAATTCAGTTTGTATCGCATCCGAATGCTTAAATTTTAATATAAAAAGACAACAAAACAAAATAAAAACAAACAAAAACAGATTTCTCAATATTGAATATTTCTAAATACATGTATATGACCATGTCAAATCACCATGGCCCATGCATAACGTACACATGGGTAAATACATCAAAAGCAAGGCAAAAATGGAAAATCCAGTTGACTCAAATGCTTTACAATAGGAATCAGCAGTCAATTCCTGCATCCAATATTCCAGAGATGTTGCCCATGGCATTTTGCATTAATTCAATCTTTGTCTTTAACATGTGTAATACTCCAGTAGTATGGAGAGATAGAAGGAGGACAAGTGGAAAATAGGGTAATTGAGGAAAGGGGAGCCTGGGTCAAACAGGTGAGCAGACAGGTCCTGGAGCACTGAGTGAAATCACGGAGGAATCAGCTTCCCAATCCCCCTCATGCCCTTCAGCAATGCCAATACTAACCTGCCTCAAATACAAGTATTACATTTGCTGTTAACGCCAAAATATAGAGGACAATACAATATACAGTTTCGATCAAATCTACTGGAATTATTAGGGGGTCAAGTACTTTGAAGTGATGCCCCTCCTTTGAAGTATTGACCCTGAAATAAGGAAGATCCATTAAGGTTTGAGACTCATTAAATAACAATCTACTGAGACAGATCAAGACCAGTGTATTAGCCATAGTGGTATGCACGAGTGATTTGCACTCCCCCATCCCATTTCTTGCTATTACTGACAGACACACAGACAGACCAAGTTCTAAGATGATAACATTTTTGGAAAATTTCCATAAATCTTTTCTCCGGCAAATGAATATAGTTGGTCGGAAAGAAAGATGCTCAATTTAATCTTACTAATATATAAAGGTAGCTTAGAACAGGTGTGCTTAATCATACCAGTTCTCACAATTCTTCTCAATACTGACTCATGTATGAAAAGGCAATACTGTAGCTCTGTCTTGCATAAATGTATAAAACAGATTTAAACTGATACACACAAAGAACTGAAATATTGATGTTACATGTTGACCACTCTATGAGTGTGAGGGTCCTGATGCACAGATACAAAATTGACCTGATAATCATGTATGTTATACATGTATACATGTCATTGATTATTCTCTGACAGCATGTATGTAATAACTTCAAAGACCATAATGATCAAATAAGAACTGAAAGACTGCATGGTAATACTTTGAGGGCCATGACGGCACATCCATTTAGTTGCTTTCATCAAGACATTTTGTCAACCTCTGATTGGGCGAATCGTTATGCCCACACTGGCAGGGATTCATACACGTCGGTTTTTGCCACCGGTATTCGGTGGCAAAATTCACTAGGAAACTCAATTCGGACTGTAAAAAACTGAAGTGTGTGCGTTTAGCACAGTAAATATTCAATTTCTCAGCTATAAACTCAATTCCGGTGAATGTTAAAACTCGTAATTCGACCAACAAATCCGTTTAAAATTTTTTTTAGACGTATGCGCGTCATTTATTCAGAAAAGTTTGTTAAAACGAGTAAAAACGCACCTTGTTTACAAGATCGTTTACAGGAACACATTCTCCACGTTAGAGATAAAAAAATTGAAGGGCAACAACTCGTGTTAGTTTCCTTCAATTTGGGTCACGTAGTAGAAATGCGTCGATGTTATTGGGTAAAATGGTCACGTGTTTTAAAGTCTTTTCATTCAACCCCGCGAAAATCTGATCACCTGATGTAACCCGACTTTCTGATTGGTCAACCATAAATATCGCTTGAGTATGCAATGCGCCGTCGTCGAATACGACAGAATCACAATGGTGTTTGGCTTCGCTCACCGAAACCACGCGTCGCGTAAACAACAGGATTTTTACCGAATGTTGAATAAATGTTCAGTATTCTTTATCCTAAGTGTAATCAGGAATACATATCGTGACATCTATAAGATTTTAGACGAGTTCTTTAGTCGGAATGAAGCAAAACAGACCGTCCATCGTTAGTGAAAGTGATAAAATTTCTTACGTGAGTTTTACAGTACAATTTTTTTGCCAAATTGCGTTTCCTATATATTTCTAAAGCTGTAAAATGCCAAATATGTTCCGAATGTATGTTCAGGGGTTCAAATTAATGTATCGTGCATCAAATACCATCCATTATTTCATTTTATTTGTCAATTCCAACGACTTGACAGACAGCGTTTTTGAACCCATTTTGAAAGGTTCAACACTGCTTGACAGCCTGGCACTCGGAAATCGACAGCGCTGCTAGTAGGGTTAAGAGACAGTCAGGAAGGAGTAAAACACGTTCTTAAAATGTCAAGTTTAATCTTGGATATATTTCCTGAAATGAATTTAGTAAATTGTCATGCACATTGAGTCATTTTGCACAATTTCCACTTAAGAAAAACCAATCCATTCATACAACATGAAATCTCTAGATTCAGGTGATCGATTGGTTACGTGGTTGATCTACTAGGAGATCAAAAAATCGATCACCTGGACCAAAAATCAGGGGATCAATTTTTTTTATCACCCCGTGCTGTCTTATTTCGAGGCCTGTTCAACATTTTAGGGAAAACCCCTGATTGGGATTAAATATCGCAATTCAAATCTCGTTCATTCCAAATTAGGAAGGATATGGATTATTTAAATTGACAAAAATATTTTCATAACTGAAACAATGGGAATTGAGCCATCTCCGATAGACTGCACCCCAAGAAGGCTGACTTTGTTTTGACAGAATATTCTATTCTTGTTCAAATAAATTAAGACAGTTCAATGATTATGTCAAATTTGAGGTTATATTACTTTATTCTAAGCTTTAAACTCCATCTCAGAACCATTAAATATGGCGGTGGCAAAAACACAAAAAAACTCAATAGCAATCAGGACGCCGGTGGCAAAAACTGATAAAAACTCAATTGAGGTAAAAAAAATACTGAAATTTCAGTATCCGGTGGCAAAATTTTGGACTTCTATGAATCCCTGACTGGTAAGACAGGCCTGGACAAATTGGAGTTTGCGTTGCTCATTTTGGAGATTCATGCTGAGATGACAATGTTAAAGTATAGGCAAAAGGGTTACACAAATATTTGTGTAACGTTCGAGCAGCCTGAACTAAAGTTGACAATTTGTCAAGGCTGGGTACATTTAAGACAATATGTAATGCTTCAAATTTATACAACTCATTTTACTGACAGTCACTCACAACAAGATCTAATGCCCAGTCACACATAATTTTTTCCACATCTTGCCCCAGGTACATGAAGGTGTCTCGGAGCGTATCACAGCACAATGAGCGATGCTAGATATTTTATGTAAATGAAGGGAGTTGCACAGTGTTGCATAAATACACACAAGCAGACTAAGCTATGAAAATTTAAAGAAAAACACGAACAACTCAAAGCACTGAGAACCCCTCGGTCTTGGGTGTACTGAGATAGGGTCTTGGTTAAAGTGAACGTAAAGGCTGAGGCAACATGCACTCTGTGGGAAAGAACTACAAAGAAAGTATCAAACAGCAGCAATTTCTGGGGATTTTTTTGCACCGAGTAGGAACGAAATTATCTCTGTTGTATTATTGTTCCCCGGCAACAGCCATGTTGGCTATCTCACCTCAGAGCAGTGACGTCGTATCACCTTGGGAGCTCTCTACTTCGTGGAGTTAGAAAGCGCAGTAAGCATGTAAACATGTTATCGAAGACCCAGATTTCGACACTTCGTATAATATGCCTATCTCGCAGTGTCTCTGTCCCGCCAAACGGTAATGAAATTAGTTTTACCTCACTTAAAAGTTCAGAACTTCCACACTCTGACGTTTCTGAATCGATGTTGTTGATCTCGGTGTCTTTGATCTACGATGGGACAATTCTGTTGGGATTGCATCTTCTTTAATTTCCTTCGCCTCCTGGCTCTCCTGCTGGGCGTCAACATCAGCCTTCCGTAGAGGTCAGGTTGGAAACATTCGGCTTTAAAATAGACCGAAAACAGCACAGATTTCTCGGTTGGAGTACAGTCTAGTCTGCCGATGTTGTGCAGCCACTGTTTAAGAAGATCCGTCTTCCCTAACGGGAATCTGTGCAATGATAACTTATCCGACTGTAGCGGTAGCAGAGGAGAACCCGAGACAGATGTATTTTGCTTGCCATCACTGCGCCCTGACAAGTTTCAGCTCGGTAAACACTTGCTGGAGACACGCAACACAGTCAAAACACGCTTGAAACAACCGAGCCCTCCACCTCCGCCATTACAATTCGTGTTACAGCAAAGCCACAACAAAGTGATACTACGTCACAGGAAAATATCACATGCTACAAGGAAGCGTTTTCATTGGCGCAAGGCTACTCAATAGACGAACATGGCCGACCCCAGTCGATTGTTGCACCAGTCAATTATTCCGGTGTTTGGAATTATGTTTTCGGAAGAGAAAAAATCACAAAAAATATTTGTTGCTGCCAACTGATACTTTTAATATAGTTCTTCCACATAGCGTGTATGTGGTCACAGCCTTTACGTTCACTTTGAGGAACAAACCCGACGTTAAAACTTAATTCTCTCTCTCTCTCTCTCTGGTTAAGGAACGAGCAATTGGTGGCAATGATAATTGGCGATAATGATTCTGTAATCAGCTTCTTCATATGGGTGATTAACCTTGATGCAGAGGAAATCAGATATGGTGGTAATGAGGAAACAGCAGGGGTCAAAATAGGAAACTTTGATGCCCTGCCATTTTTCTTTTCTTCAAAGAAAAATCTGACACAGATCAAATTAAACATCACCTGCTATTTTTTATAATTTGACAGCTATTTTTTTTAACCTGTACAAATTTAGACAAAAGTAGTCCATTTAACACCCTAATGGTAAGGATCATCCATTGGTTGATTTTCCAACACATTTCATCTTTTCAATTTCACATGAAAATATACTACACTTCAAACCACCTCGTTACAATAATTATATGTGCACCTAGATATACATATATGACTCGGATAGAAAGCCCTTTAATTTGAATTAATTATTAGAAAGTTACTATCTGACAGTTTTTATCCGGTCTTCGTATTGTTTACATAAGGTGCAACAAGCGCTAAGAACTTCTTGTCCTTTACATTTATCAGTTTGCAAAGACGATAGTTTCATGCTTTTTTTGCAATATATTTGCTGTCAAAGCAGTCTGACAAAGCGCTCTCATGGTCAAACGAAACCGGAAACGCAATTAGTTATCACGCAAGGGCCATAACTCGGGCAGTCTCCCCTGACTTGGATAGGAAGACATCAATCCAACGGATGGGTCCGGTTCCTTTTCACGCCCGGAAACACCACAGGTGCCCCAGTTAGTCGCCTCTTACGACAAGCTCTGTGAGGAACTGAGGTCTATTCTTACCATGACCTGGGGTATGCACGACAGCCCTGTAAGGCATATCGTTCACCTGGCACGAAAAGGTTAAAATCTTTATGTTTAAGAAAGGTAGTGCCACGGCACTGTAGTTCATCTGGCTGTAACTGACGAAAGTAGCTGAAAGAAATTTTTACTAAAGAACTGCAATAGATGAGTTTCTAACTCGTGTTGTCCCCCCTGAACACTAAATGATTCATGCAGTAATTTCCTGAGATTTCATGATAACAAAGTTTCATGGGAAATTGAAGATGCGGCCATACTGGATTTTCGAAATGGACCAAAAAGGTATCTTGCACAACTGGATCCTGTGTACCCAATTTGACAAAGATCCATGCAGTAATTTCCTGAGAATTCACAATAACAAAATTGTAAAAGGAAATTCAAGATGGCCGCCTGGTGGCCATATTGGATTTTCGAATAGGAACAGAAAAGGTATCTTGCACAACTAGACCCCAAGAGGAACCTGTGTATCAAATTTGAGAAAGATCAATGCAGTAGTTCCTGAGAAATCGCAATAACAAAGTTTCATGGGGAAATCCAAGATGGCCGCCTGGTGGCCATATTGGATATTCAAATTGGACTAAAGTACACGTTGTACAACTAGACCCAAAGGGAAACCAGTGTACCAAATTTGAGAAAGATCCATGCAGTATTTCCTGAGAAATCACGATACAAATGTTCCATGTGGAAATCCAAGATGGCCACGGTGGCCATATTGGATTTTCGAATCGAAGCAGAAAAGGTATCTTGCACAGCTAGACCCCAAGGGGAACCTGTGTACCAAATTTGAGTAAGATCCATGCAGTGGTTCCTGAGAAATCGCTATAATGTTTCAACGGGAAATTCAAGATGGCCGCGTGGTGGCCATATTGGATTTTTGAATCAGACCACAAAAGGTATCTTGTACAACTAGACCCCAAGGGGAACCTGTGTACCAAATTTGAGAAAGATCCATGAAGTAGTTCCTGAGAAATCGCAATAACAAAATTTCACGGGGAAATCCAAGATGGCCGCCTGGTGGCCATATTGGATATTCAAATTGGACTAAAGTACACATGTTGTACAACTAGACCCAAACGGGAACCAGTGTACCAAATTTGAGAAAGATCCATGAAGTAGTTACCGAAAAATAATGATGAGAAGATTTCACTGGCAAATTCAAGATGGCCGCCATGGCAGCCATATTTAAAATCAGTTCGCCCCCTCATGAACAAATTCTGGTGTACTCATTGGGAGGAACATGCATGCCAAGTTTCAGCTTAATCGGTCAAGCGGTTTCAGAGAAGAAGATGTTTACGGACGACGGACGAGTACCGACGGATGACGGACAATCAGGCCATGGCATTAGCCAGGGGTTGAAATGTTCATGAAATACCTGCAGGACATTTGTCAAGAATTGTCCGGTACATAATTAAAATACATGTAGACTGACTGAAAACCTGCAGGACAGTGCCAATTTTCTGCCGGACATGTCCTACAAATGGATAGCAATTTCGACCCCTGCTAGCCCATCGGGCCTTCGGCCCAGATGAGCTAAAAATGACCACATGTAACAAGACGAGTACATATACAACCAGGCCTTGCATTTTGACGGGGCCGATCGGCCCCGGCCCCGTGATCGACCCCGTGAGCACTTTTCACGGGGATTATTCATCGGCCCCGTCAAATCAGTCCAGTGAGTATATTCCCATATCTTCAGGGAATAAATCTAATCCTAGTACTGTGTCTTCTGTCTTCACGACTTGTGCTTGGGCCAAGAAAGAAAATATGTCTATTTTCCGGTTTAAATACCCGACCGAGTCTAAATAAATCGTGCGAGTCTAATAATTTTATCAGCAAATTCCAACGAAATCACTACGAAGGCTGCGTTTTACAACAACAACAACCATAAAGCGGCGCGACTACTGTCAGCATACCGTAAAGTGTGACGTGACTGTAGAGCAGCATGGCATGGCGGCCGGTTGACGATCTTTTCAGCAAATAAAGCACCTACTTCTAGGTCGGGAATCGAGAAATCAGCAGCGTGATTACGGTTCAGTCGACCTGATCATGTTTATCAGGACAATTCTCCATCAACTTCGAAAGAAATAAACTGATTTTATGGCTTGAAATGGCGTTTGTTGAAGCAGTGTTTCGTGGACACGGTAATTTGCAAGTGGTTTCGTTTTCAGCGAAATCGGCGACGACACAGTCCAAGTCGCCGTCAAAGTCTAACCGACCGGTACCATTTCTCCGCTAAAAAATCCAAAATTTCCCGACTGTTTTATTATGAATGCATTGCAATGAACCCCCAAAATTCAAGCAAGTAATAATTCTTCATTTTTTCAGAAATGGCGTGTTCAAATCGTTGTACGATCCAGTCTCGTTTCTCAAATTGCTCGAATTAGATAGGCGCTGGTACAGATCTCCATGATGTTCAAATTAATTTCCCATTTCATTTTATGGGATACGGACAAAACCCCAGTGGACAAAACACCAACGGACAAAACACCAGCGGACAAAACCCCAGTTGTCAATTTTTTTCTTCTGGCTTTTCCAGAAAATATGTGCACTCCCCCTATGGAAGGCACTGGAATTCCACATGGAATTTTGTATTTTTCACTAAAAATCCTTGAAATTTTACAGTGAAATTTTATCATTCCTGAGGGGAAATCCTTGGAATATATTGTTTTGCATATCAAGTTAATAAATTAAAACGATACTCGTTTTAGTGGTAATTGAAAACAGCAGTCAAAACACATTATTGGCAATTCTTATTTCTACAATATCAGTAGGCTACAATAACTGGTTTCAGCAGAAGTCGTTGAAATATTAAGATTTGCTGGATCCAGTAAAGATAAAAATACCAACATGGAGGGTTTTTCTTTTATTCCTCTATTTTTTTGGTGATACCGGTACTTATAAGATCTTTTGAATATATGAAAATATGGGGGAATATATGTTATGAGGGTGAAAGGGGGGGCGATATGTCCTGGGAGAATATGTTAAAGTGGGTGGGAATGTTGTACAATCAAGAATAATTTGTAGAGCATTGTATATGGGACAGGAGTAGGCTACTGGACATCAAAATAAAATTTATTTCCAAACAAAGGTTTGATTGATATATGACCAATAATACATTGTCATGTGGTGAAATTTGAAATCAGCCCCGATGGCCAAAAATCAGCCCCGTCACCCTGCAAGACGGGGCCTATTGATCAGCCCCGTCTTATTTCTAGAATGCAAGGCCTGTACAACTTCTGCAATAGCGTACAATTCAATCGAAGGACAGCTTTTAACTGAATTGACCAATAGAATCTGCGATTGTATAACTTGTGCGGCGTGAGGAAACTCGTACCTCTCAAACAAACAACATATGTCGAGCACGTGATCGGAACTTTGACAGTACCATAATTCAAAAGAACGAAACAGAAAGTAATTTTTGGAATCACTCACTCGTGATGCCAGTTCCTGAATCTGCTTCTACAAGTGCTTCAGAAGATGTTCGTCAACCACGCATTGACCATTTGTTGGTGGACAAGAGTGATGTAATATATACAAGGTAAATAATCGTGCACATTGTTGTTGTTAATGTTATGCAACGAAAAGTTAATAATTCCGAAAAACTTTGATAATTCGTGACATTTTAAAATCTAAATCTATCATGATCAATGGATGATAAATCTACAGAATTCAAGCAGGTTTCCATTTTTCAAGAAGTTATCCATATGTAATCTCTCGTCGTTTCGTCATTTTTCAATGATTAAATAGACAGATAACAGATGGAAATTTATATTCTGGTGGAATTCAGTAAACTCGGTAGGCTATTTGACCCAAGTTTGCACGAGTCAACTCTGAACTGAAATACAAGTAACTGTATTTGTAGTCTTTTGTAGATGTAAACTCATACCAAGGCAATTGTTTGCCACTGAATGGTTGTGGTTTCAGTCTGAGTGTGAGATGACATTGAAGGAAAACTAGTAAAGACATATGATTTTTATGATAAACTAATGTGTTTATTTTTTTCATTTTTTTTTTCAAAGGAATATGTTAATTAGATGCCGGCAATCAAACCGGTTACCCTAGGTGAACATAGGTTACCCTAATTTTCCTGTTAGGGGACCCATTTCAGGTTACCATAGGAGATTTTAGGTAACCCCTAACAGGTTTCCATAGAAAATATTACAGCTCAGGCCTGTTGCTGGATACGCAGGAAGATATATATTTTGTCATTTAGAAAGTGATCGTATGTAAACTACGGTTAGGTTCTGTACTGTAGTGTAAAACTTTCATATACTTTGGAGTACTCCAGTTGCTTGTCTGCCATTCCCCCTAAGGCTGGATTCTATGAAATCATTATCCCCCAGCTGTAAACCTATACATTTACATTGTAGTACATGTATCATTATCAATACCAGTAACTGACATGTACATGTAATATTTCCTTGTCGTTTTTCCTCCATGAAATCATTGCATTGGACAAGAACATTTGCTACATGTACATGTGCACACTGCAGTTGTGAACACAAGTTTTAGGTGGTGAAATTAGGTCTCGTGAATTGGATATCCTTGAGGGTTTAATAAAAGAAGAAAAAAAATGTGTTTTTTTATGTAATATCCTGGATGAATGGGGGACACAATACATGTACATATTGTTAAGGGTCTTTACTCTGTATACACTACAATATGTGCAGACAGTGTTTATTATTATTGACATATCATCGAAGGTGGAGAATTATTAATTGTTAATACTTGGAGGTCAAGGGAATGACACTTCCTGGTTATAAGTCCCAGACACCCAAAAATAACCAGCAAATATTGTAAACAACATGTGCAGACAAGTTTACATGTAAGTGTAATACTACACCCATAGTTCAAACCAACAAGACACCATAGAATAGTAAATAAACCTGGCCAGTGTCGAAACCTGGGCTAGAACTTGGAAATCAGTGAGAACTGATGTTTTTCACAGATTTCTCCAGACATCAGCTACATGTAATGTCACAAATATTTCTTAGTCTATTTTAAGCTGTGTACAGTACCAGAGGAAACTATACATTACATGGTGTTCATGTGCATATGATAAACCCACAGTCTGACATATGTACTCTGTATGGACAGGATCGCTTGAATGGATGATAAGGAAGGCATGATAACAATGTATGGTGTTTCCTGGTAATGGAATAGCTCACCATAATGTCTTATTAACCTCGCAGCATTAGCAGTTTGGGCATGTACATTCACACATATGAAAGGCTAGTCTGAAAATTACGATTGAAAACCTAAGTTCTTCAATTTGAAAAATGTGCTATTAAATAGAAAATCACCAATATTCATCCAAAAACAATTGCCAAATGTCAAGATTGAACAAAGAATTCAATTGAACCCAAGATACGCCCTTAAAGTGAACGTAAAGGCTGCGACAACACACGCACTGTGTGGAAGAACTATATTAAAAGTATCATTTGGCAGCAACAAATATTTTTTGTGATTTTTTCCCTTCCAAAAAAAAAATTCCAAACACGGGAATTATTGACTGATGCAACGAGCGACTGGAGTCGGCCATATCAGTTTATTGATTAGCCTTGCGCCAATGAAAACGCTTGTACGGAGCACGTGATATTTTCCTGTGACGTAGTATCACTTTGTTTTGGCATCGCTGTAGCACGAATTGTAATTGCGGTGGTGGAGAGCTCGGCTGTTTCAAGCGTGTTTTGATTGTGTTGCGTGTCTCCAGCAAGTGTTTACTGACCTGAAACGTTCGATGAACTACTCACTACTTTCGTTGACATCGGAGCGTTTTGGTTCAAACTGGTAACCCTGTAAACCTTCATATGTCTCTTCGTCAGAACTTGAAGTCAGGCTAGCCTCCTCGTGCGTCGCTATGTTTACATGCTTTCTGCGCTTTCTAACTCCACGAATAAAGAGCTCCAAGGTGATACAACGTCACTGCTCTGAGTGAGATAGCCAGCATGGCGGCAGCCGGGGAACAATAATACAACGGAGATAATTTCGTTCGTACTCGGTGCAAAAAAATCCCCAAAAATATTTGTTGCTGCTATTTCAGTATTTCAATAGCTCTTTCCCACAGAGTGCATGTTGCCTCAGCCTTTACGTTCACTTTAAACAAACTCAGTGGACAACAATATTGCCAAACACCGAAAAGAAAAAATGGAAGAATAGCCTAGGAGATAAATATGATTATGTGCAATAAAGGGAAGGAGATGATCATCAGATCAACTGATCAATGATTTGATATAGGATAGTTCTATTATGAAATAAATGTTTCAGGAAATCATATAGCACATTACATTATGACGATAAATGGTTTCAGGAAAATCAGGCTCCATCCTTATGGTGAAGAAATCATAGACCAGTTTATGATGTTTCAAGAATCATACATGACCTCATAAGTTGCATTCACTAATAAAAGTATATCCAAGATAGAAGTGTATTTTTCAACAAGTAAGGTGCACAATTGGGGAACAAAATTGTTGGATCAGCTCGAAAATGATGACAATAATCTCAAAAGAATCCAGCAAAAAACTCTATGAGGAGTATATAAGAAATGGGGTTTTTTTTCGTGAAGGGGCATTTGTCTGATTGAGTCATAAAGTTCACATGTACCTCTTCACATGGTAATGATAATGTGTGGCAAATTTGGAAAGAATCCAGCAAAACCTCTTTGATGAGTTGCATTCACAAGAAAAGTTAGCTGATGGAAGCAGGTTTTCAATGTTCAAGGGGCATAACTCAGGAGAAAACATCGGGTCAGGTCGAAAAGGTCACATGTGCATCTCCACATGGTGATGATAATGTGTGGCAAATAAGAATCCAGTAGAAACTCTCTGCTGTGCTGCGTTTACAAGAAAAGTTAACCGACAGACAGTTGGACGAACACCAATTCTGAATGTTATATTCTGGCTTCAGTAGTTTAATGACTTCAGTAGCAGGGCATAATCTACCACTGTTCCGGGGGCCGATAATCGGCCCTGTTCCCAAAGGATCTTTTCCCCATTTTCTGGAAGAAATTTCCCCAAAAATAAAAAATCTCAAAATATTTACCATTTTGAAAATTCACATAAACATTGGCGGTTATTCCTCGTCATATTTGTATGTCATTGGACTTATAAAACGGAATAGGAAAGTTCCAAACTTCTTTATTATCAAACTACGGAAGCGCAACGTCCGATAAAGTTTTCACAACATGTGGGCAGCGAAGATCGCTTCTTTCAGTAGTTCTCGGAGATCTTCGTTGTCCGTCCGGGAAGTCCCGAGCATTATCGCTAACCTTCCGGTCTAGATCTGGCGAAGCGAGAGGGTAGTCTGACATCTTTGGCCACATCTATTCCACCGTATTCCAGGGGGAAAATTAGCTTGCGGAGATTTGTCAGGGGAGTTAACTCTAGCCGGCTCTAGTTATTTCTTTCATCTCATGGGCCATGTGTAACATTTACTGAAAATTTAATTGTTTTCTTTTAAATTTTCTCTTAAAAATATACAAAACAGAATAATATTTTACAAATTTAACTGCCAGAAATGGGCTCGAATGTATTTCCAGGCATCTAGAACCCCGAAGCTTCCAGGGCCTAGACGGCCCCTGGACCCCGGCCTAAAGTGCTAGGATAGTATTTCCCAAATCCATTGCCAAAAGGCCCTTTCCCAAAATATGTAGAATATGCCCTGGCCCGTCAAATTCGAGAGGGCATAACTACATGTAAATGGATAATGGACATACCACTAACAGAATATGTACAAGTCTAGAACTATAGAGTATATTTAATACACTGTTATAACATGTCTCATAAACTTCATGGTAGATTTAACACACCGTTAGTATGCTCAATGTACCATAGTCTGTTTCATCAGCCCCGTTCACATGCACACAATTTACTCACCTGTGTAAAAATACACATGTGTATATTTACACATGTGCAAATATACTTTTGCACCTGCTATTGACCAGATGCAAATAAACTCAAAGTGCAAATATACATACATGTGTATTTCCGTTCACATGACAAGAAATACACAGGTGTATTATTTTACATAGGGTGCAAATTTGCATACGTGAGTAAAAGTGTGCATGTGAACGGGGCTTATGTGACCATCGATGTATTTTAAGAAACAAATTTATGGATCTCCCAAGTGCTGTGTATTTCCCATTCTACCCAACTTGAAATGTAGCAAAAGTGCATCATTTATATGAATGCCTAAACATACACAATCCAAATTGATTGATGATTTGTATTAACATGGTCCAGTATTTGTTCACATGGATATCTTCACAAGATTACAAATGTCATGAATGTACTACTCTTGTCCACCAGACCAATACTGTTGGTTCCAGCAGTCTGTGTAATAATCACATGCATATTTGGTGCTGTAATTACAGACTTTATACAGGGTTAAATCAGGCCTTGCCGTTTGAAAACTGATGGAGAGCTAAAACAGTCCTCCTAAATTTTCCAAGGAGGGTGATTTGCTCTCCTAGAATTTAACCCCTTCAAATTACTTGTATAAGCTAATACTGTATGCCAGTGCATGAATATGTAATGGTACAATGTCAGGGTTCTCCATTTCTTTGGGAACACCTGTACAATCATATCCAAACAGGTGTATGTGGTTGTTGACTGCCGAGTGCAGCGAGGCGTTTAAAAATTAGGCCGGGGGCCTGGGGGCCGCCTAGGCCCCCTAGCCGCCAGAAACCCTAGATGCTCTGTGGTGCAATCTGAGCCATTTTGGGGCAATTTGGGATGAAATTCTAAGTTCCTAGCACAGGGTATTTTTATATAGCATTCAGCAATTAAGCTACCCCATCCCAGTCACCCCCCATTAGCCCATGAAGCCAGATTCCTATCAAGCTTACATAACAATATCAAACAGGTGGATCAAGAAAAATCAACACTAAGTAAGAACTTGATAGATTTTGAAGTGGAAGCTAAACAAATATGCTGTGTGAAAAAATTTGACCTGGCCTAAACTGTTCTGAAATCTGAACTGCACACCATGCCAAATCTACATAAAATCTTTTTTGGGAGTGGTATCTTTATGCTCAAAATTGTATCAGGATAATTGCAAAAATAGGTTCATTTAAAGTTTATTTCCGTGTTGATAATTAATTGTCACTTAATATGCCGTCATTGGCTTTAGCGGGTGAATTTGACGACCCCGTTGTCGTTTGACGTTGTTGTTGTAACTGGCACTGCATCAAATTGTTCGACAGTCACATTTTGAGTCGCTATCATTAATATTCGGCGGCACTGTACTGACAGCATTGCCATCCCCGTCAAAAGACCATCTTTTATTTCGTTTGAAGGCTTCGCTCAAACTCAGTTGTCGACGTTTCATTTCGAAAATTCCCCCTCAACCCCGTACAGTCATTCTGTCGACGACTGAAACCGAAAGCCGCGTCCCAATGTACGACGTTTCTGATTGGCTCATCTATTGTATTCAACCAATCAACAGGATTATAACATCGCAAAACTGGAAACAGGCCATGTTATGCAGTGTATAGATTCCGTTACCGTAACGTTAGAAGTTTGACGTTTTCCTTTTCCTTTTATGATCTTTTTTTCTCGTTTCTACCCCAAGCATGACGAAAATGAAACGCACGAAGTCGGATTACATTACATATTGCTTGCATTACAACCAAATTGAACTATTAGCTTTATTTTTTTCCCCCGAGATATGTCAAAACACCCGGCGGCACTACCTCCGACAGGTGTACGTATACCGCTGGCCGCCGGCTCTTATGGAGAACCCTGCAATGTAGTAAACTAGTATATAGGCCTACTAGTAATACCAATTTCGTTTACACTTTATAAAAAACAAATAAATTCAAATAAATAGAAAGCAGAAAATTTACAATTTAGTGGCAGGCACCCTGCATGCTATATAAAACAATTATTCACAAGTTATATCAATGACAAAGTAAAATACTTTGCATTGATAAAACAATATTTTTGTTGGAGTTTGTAAAGAAATAAGCTGTTCACAAATATATTCATATAGATTTGGTAAATAGATGGCCTACTAAATGCTCATAATGAAGAGAAAGTGTGTCAAAATCTTGTTAGTTGAGTGCAAGTTTGTCCCCAAGTTGATTGGAACTCTTTTGTGAAAAAGGTAGAAAAGTAACACATAACTGTTCAGCCATGAAAAAACGCAAAAGTTGACAGGATTTAATTTGTTTTATTGAAGTATGCTGTGATGAAATAAAGGCAGGGAAGCCTGGGAAACTATTCTTGGGAAGTCATGAGGTGAGGCAGGCATTATATCAAATAGATTTTCCTAATGCAGCCCAAACAGCAGTGCTTGATGTTATTACAACAACAACCACACAGACTGAGGAGCCAAGGTGCACGAAAATGACGCTCCTCAAAAGAAAATTAGGAGTGTGATGGAGCGCGAGCGCGATTGCGCTCCTCAAATGGCCAGGCCTGGTTAAATTGGTGTAGAGCGTCAGTATTTACTCCTGACCATTGAAGCCATATTGAAGCCAAATTTGAGACATCCATAATAATATTTGTGTTTGAGGTACAATGTACATGTAACAATGTTGACACTACATGTAGGTGAGTAGGCCATGTTTATTTTGTTTTATTATTTTGGCATGTTACTTTGAAGAAGTTCTTTAAAAGAAGATTAGAAACCAGTTATAGGTTATGATACCCCATAGTCATGCACAGGTATATTTATTTCTATCTACTTTGATGTGACAACTCACAAAGTAGTAAAGGGTAACATTAATTGTTCAAATTTTGAAGCAGACCACAGAAAACACAGAATTTCAAATTTCAAAACCGCAAAAAAAAAAAAATGGAGCAGGCCCTAAAACTGCTAAATATAAATGGTTATTAGAGTTACCTCAAAAACAGACTGTTTATACTAATGGCCCAAGGGTCGGGAGTTTCATTGTCCTACAGGTATGACCCATTCAACATTCGAAATGTGGTTTACCAAGAAACCGTTATCTATCAGATATTACATGTAGTGAAAACCAAGGTCAAGAGAAAGAACTAGTGAAACAAATGTCCCATTTAGAAAACATCTGAAGTTATTACATGCCTTATAAATAGTGGTTGTTTTATACATTCAAAAGTTGCTTTAACCACTGGAAATCTGATGTTCCCTTCATGCTATGATATCCCAGCACATGTAACTAAAGCAAACTGGTTGTGGAAAAACTAGTTAGCAATCTCGAACGTAAAAATACCGGTACTGAAAAAAAAAATAGATTTTCACAAAAATTCCCGCCCTTGATTACTGGAAGGGGTAAACATGTTATTGTGTGTTTTCTAACCTAATTAATTGTGTAAACTTTCATGGGCATGCACAAACAACAACAGAAAAAAATTATCAAAGCTAAAAATACACTGTTAAAACTCAACCAGCATACAAAATAGGAATCTGTGCCTGTGGGCCATATAGACCACCGGCTTCAATGAATTTGAAATCATTAAAGGACGCTACAATGACACAATTAACATATGATCAAGACACAATTCTGTACTCTTATTGACAATTTCCCGCCCACCTGGAAAACTATACAACAGATAGGCATCAAGCGTACATACACTTGATCTTAGGTTAACATAATACATAAATAATTCACTTCAGCTTGGGTAATCAGACAGTAGATTCGTTAAGATGTACAGGTACTGCAGTCTGCTCTATCACTTCATGGCAACATGATCAGTTCTATCACAAAATGATCTATATTAAATAAGGATCCTATCACATCAGGGTAACATGATCTGTATCAGTTCTATCACATCATAGCAACATGACCTATACCGGTTCTATCGCATCATGGACACATTCTGCATCAGTTCTATCACATCATGGTAAACATGATCTATATCATTTCTATCACATCATGGCAACATGATCTGTATCAGTTCTATCACATCATGGCAACATGATCTGTATCAGTTCTATCACGTCATCGCAACATGATCTATATCGGTTCTATGACATCACGGCAACATGATCTGTATCAGTTCTATCACATCATGGCAACATGATCTGTATCAGTTCTATCACATCATGGCAACATGATCTGTATCAATTCTATCACATCATGGCAACATGACCTGTATCAGTTCTATCACATCGTTGCAACATGATCTGTATCAGTTCTATCACATCATGGCAACATGATCTGCATCAGTTCTATCACATCATGACAACATGATCTATCGGTTCTATGACATAATGGCAACATTATCTGTGTCAGTTGTATCACATCATGGCAACATGATCTATATCAGTTCTATCACATCATGGCAACATGATCTGTATCAGTCCTATCACATCATGGCAACATGATCTGTATCAGTTCTATCACATCATGGCAACATGATCTGTATGAGTTCTATCACATCATGGCAACATGATCTGTATCAGTTCTATCGCATCATGGCAAAATGATCTATATCGGTTCTATGACATCGCAACATGATCTGTATCATTTGTATCAGTTCTATCACATCATGGCAACATGATCTGTATCAGTTCTATCACATCATGGCAACATGTTCTGTATCAGTTCTATCTCATGGTAACATGATCTGCATCAGTTCTATCACATCATGGCAACATGATCTATATCGGTTCTATGACATCATGACAACATGATCTGTATCGGTTCTATCACATCATGGCAACATGATCTGTATCAGTTCTATCACATCATGGCAACATGATCTGCATCAGTTCTATCGCATCATCGCAACATGATCTATATATTGGTTCTATGACATCATGGCAACATGATCTGTATCAGTTGTATCACATCATGGCAACATGATCTGTACATATCAGTTCTATCACATCATGGCAACACATCTGTATCAGTTCTAGCACATGGCAACATAATCTACAGTACACCCAAGAATTAAACTGGTCAAATTCGCGAAGGATAGCCGAAAAATGTCGCGAACGTTTCGCCAGTACCTCTCGTCATACCTTTCGCGAGAAAATGTCAGAATTGAACCTTTCGCGAAAGGAATACGCGAACGATGTTTGAGGAAATACATGTCGTAAAATGTTTATATTCTTGTCTGTCAACTATTTATTTTTCATTTGCTGGTGTGTTTTGTTTTTAATGGCATTAATTAGATCCATATACCTAATTTTGCAAATGAATTGGAACTATAAAATGACGACGACGTAGGCCTACCGGTTTTCCTCGTCAGTCCATGATGATCATGATTCACGCAAAATCGAGATCGTAAAATCGGGAGCTATATCACCGTATTCATCTAGTCAAAAAGTCGCATCATCTGCTCCTTATTTGAGTTCATTGTGCTGTATGGCTTGTTTTTGTAACTGAAATCTTTCACATCCAAATGAACTTCGCAGTGCATGAAGCCCGATCTAAAACATGGCGTCAGCCAGCCGTTCATAAGAGGCGTGTCCAGTTGCTACGAAGAGGGGAAACAACTCTGAGCAGACATTTAAAAAAATTGTATTGCCTTCATTGGCGGAACAGGGGTTATTCTTGACGAAATAATTAATCTACTCAGTTTCCAAATTCAATAAAACTAACTCAGTTTTTTCAGCATGCCCGAATGTCTCCAAAAAGTCCATTTTTTATCACATGAATTATAAAAACTCATTTTTTTAAAAAGTTTTCATCACAGAATAAAAACTCATTATTTTAAAGTTTTCATCTTTAACGGAATGCATTTATATTGCAGTGGCAGAGAGCGGCATTTTGTTTCAAGATAATTATTCAAATCAACGAGATATGATATAATTCTAGAGGAGAATTGGTGTGATTAATAAAAAGCGGCTTAGGCATTTTTTTCTTTTTTTTTTTTCCTAAGACTTGAATTTGAAATTCCCCCGACACAATTTGAAATGAAAGTGTTAAATTTTCCTTGAATTGCATTTTATTGCAGAAAATGTATCCTACGAGAATGAAATTTGCAATTTCCGAAAACGTTGTGCATGCAAGGAAACCAAACGGCCGTAAATTCAAGACGGCCATAATAAATACCAAGCTGAACCGTAGACCAGTCAGTGCTCTACTAAAATAGACAACCCGATCATGATTGATTGCAGCTCTCGTCTTGCACACGTGAAACTTCTTTATTTATACAATTTGTACGTTTGGTTTTGATGTATTTTCAATCCTTGGTATAGCTGGACACTTCACCTTTTATTTCGTGTTGAAACGAAACGGTACGGGATGTAGCCGAAAAAATGATGACAGCTGACAGCCGGCACAGGTCTCTCTGCTGCGCAGTTCTGTTGGGCGTTGTAGCTGTCCTCCCTCGTGGTCGTTTGGAAACTTCCACCCGGTCGTATTAATCACAAAGCCATACTTACTAGCATAAAGAAATGCATTGGATGGTTCCCGACGAATCGAATTGGAAGCGTTCCCTAAAACTAGGAAAGTAAGGCACAAAACTTTTAGCTATGCCGTATTCGATACGCACATGGCCTTTTCAACAACAACGACGACAATGTGTGTGGAGATTTTCTTTGGTTTCATAGACTGTATTTTCTGCCTATTTCGTTCCTGAAACTCAATTTTGTTGCAGGAAATTCTTGCTGGGTGAAATCGAGAATAGTGGTCCTAAAACATATGCAATTGTAACCCGCATAAGAAGATCCAACACTCCCGCATTTGTTGCCATCTTGTCTTGTCAAATGTGGATAGCTTTACGTCAGTTACGATCGTGACCCATCTTTCGCGAAAGGTATTTACCTTTCGCGAAAGCTATGAAATAAATATGAAATCATAGTAAGTTATTATCAACCTTTCGCACATGCTTTCGCGAACGTTTTGCGAATGTTTCGCGAAAGATGAACCCAATGTTTCGCGAGCAGTGACCAGTTTAATTCTTGCGCATACTGTATATCTGTTCTATCACATCATGGCAACATGATCTATATCAGTCTTTATCACATCATGGCAACATGATCCATGTCAGTTCCATCACTATAATGGAACAACAGGATCTATACAGCTTGACACATGAAAATGATAAGCCACCTACTCACCCCAAAATTTGGGGGCCAGGGGATGGCTACTACTACTATCTTACATGTACTCTATAGACTAGAATGGTTCATCCCATCACTATCACATGATCTATAATGATCTATCAGTATCACACCTCTGTCACGTGATCTATACAGGTTCATCCCATCACATCCATATTATCTATAGTGATCTATCACACCACTATCACATGATCTATAATGATCTATCAGTATCACACCTCTGTCACGTGATCTATACAGGTTCATCCCATCACATCCATATTATCTATAGTGATCTATCACACCACTATCACATGATCTATAATGATCTATCAGTATCACACCTCTGTCACATGACCTATACAGGTTCATCCCATCACATGATCTATCAGTATCACACCTCTGTCACATGACCTATACAGGTTCATCCCATCACATGATCTATAATGATCTATCAGTATCACACCTCTGTCACATGACCTATACAGGTTCATCCCATCACATCCATATTATCTATAGTGATCTATCACACCACTATCACATGATCTATAATGATCTATCAGTATCACACCTCTGTCACATGACCTATACAGGTTCATCCCATCACATGATCTATAATGATCTATCAGTATCACACCTCTGTCACATGACCTATACAGGTTCATCCCATCACATCCTTATTATCTATAGTGATCTATCACACCACTATCACATGATCTATAATGATCTATCAGTATCACACCTCTGTCACATGACCTATACAGGTTCATCCCATCACATCCATATTATCTATAGTGATCTATCACACCACTATCACATGATCTATAATGATCTATCAGTATCACACCTCTGTCACATGACCTATACAGGTTCATCCCATCACATGATCTATAATGATCTATCAGTATCACACCTCTGTCACATGACCTATACAGGTTCATCCCATCACATCCATATTATCTATAGTGATCTATCACATGATCTATAATGATCTATCAGTATCACACCTCTGTCACATGACCTATACAGGTTCATCCCATCACATGATCTATAATGATCTATCAGTATCACACCTCTGTCACATGACCTATACAGGTTCATCCCATCACATCCTTATTATCTATAGTGATCTATCACACCACTATCACATGATCTATAATGATCTATCAGTATCACACCTCTGTCACATGACCTATACAGGTTCATCCCATCACATCCATATTATCTATAGTGATCTATCACACCACTATCACATGATCTATAATGATCTATCAGTATCACACCTCTGTCACATGACCTATACAGGTTCATCCCATCACATGATCTATAATGATCTATCAGTATCACACCTCTGTCACATGACCTATACAGGTTCATCCCATCACATCCATATTATCTATAGTGTGATCTATCACATGATCTATAATGATCTATCAGTATCACACCTCTGTCACATGACCTATACAGGTTCATCCCATCACATGATCTATAATGATCTATCAGTATCACACCTCTGTCACATGACCTATACAGGTTCATCCCATCACATCCTTATTATCTATAGTGATCTATCACACCACTATCACATGATCTATAATGATCTATCAGTATCACACCTCTGTCACATGACCTATACAGGTTCATCCCATCACATCCATATTATCTATAGTGATCTATCACACCACTATCACATGATCTATAATGATCTATCAGTATCACACCTCTGTCACATGACCTATACAGGTTCATCCCATCACATGATCTATAATGATCTATCAGTATCACACCTCTGTCACGTGATCTATACAGGTTCATCCAATCACATCCATGTCCATGATCTATAGTGATCTATCACATCACTATTACATGATCTATCAGGGCTCGACATTAAAGACTGCCGACTGCCCGAGACAGGTGAATGTAGCACTGGGGCAGGTAGTTTCTAAGCGCACATGCCCGACTGAACAGGTCGTTTTGGCTGAATAAATTCGCCAGCTGTGCATCTGTCGCAATTATTGAAGACAATCAAGTTTTTACAGTATAGCAGAACTTGTCAAATTTACGGTGATGCGAGACTTTTACGTATATTTTGTTCATTTTTTTTCTTAGCACGAGTGCATCCATTCCTGTATAGTGTATTTGCCGTGATGCTCCCACACATGGTTTTTCTCCCGACTCGACCGTTAGACATTTGCCCATCGGCCAACGTTGGTCTCGCTGGGGCCTATCGGCCAATCGCGGAGGAACTTATTCGCTCTTCGCGTCAAGCCCTGTCTATAATGATCTATCAGTATCACACCTCTGTCACATTATCTATACAGGTTCATCCCATCACATCCATATATGAACTTCAGTGATCCATCACATCAATTTTCATTGGTCATCAGAGTTTGTTACGTGATATAAACAGTCGCCCACGCTTATCACTAAAAGGCTGGTAAAACTGAGGCTTATGACAAGTGCATCAGAACGTTCCAATGAATCAGATCTAACTCAAATTTGTTGCTGATATATTGTGTAAACATGAACCCATTTCAATCACCAAATGTCTATAGTTCGGAGAAACCAGATAGATTATGGATTTAGGGATTTTTAGGCACACAACAGAAGCATAGCACAGACTAAATAGTGATATCGTGCCCATCTGGTGGGAACCATCTAATTACAAGAAAAGTAAATAATTGAACTTCCTGTACATGTATAATTTCCCAGACTCGGTTAGGCATGATAGACCTGAGTCCCGAGAATTGGGTATCCAGGAGTGAACGAGTGAGTGAGTGAATATGATTTAACGTCGCTTCCAGCTATATTTCAGTCATATCACGACGTTGGGTCCTATTCCTTTTCGCACCCGGGAACCACACCAGGAGTGAACAAAATTTCATTTGATATCACACTTAAGGATGTCCGCTGGTGGTAAATCAAAGTAATTAACTTTTTGAATAAAATGTGTTGTTGCATTCATAATTGTGTAATATCAGGAAAAACGAAGAAAAAAATATAGGTTGGTGTGCATTTTTTAGCTGTAGGCAACGTCGAGTGGACTGACCCATGCTCAATTTGATAACCCAGAAATCATAGGGAATAGCCCTAGTTTTGAAGCATATTCATGAAAATTTAATATAAATAGTATTTAACTTTTTCTTATATTCTAACTGTTTGCAGATAATCACATTGTCTATCAACATTTGTCAAATTGGATGGATGTTGGTGTGCAAAATTCTCGGCTAGAAGGCTTTTAAAGGAAATCCCTATCTCTTAACCTAGGAAAGGGAGATAATTCAATAGGAAAAGCAGGCAAAATGGCTGCCAAAGCCAAAAACCATCAGCGGACATCCTTAAGTGAAAGCTTTAGGGTGGTCCGTATACACATATATAATTCTGTAATGCAGTAAATAAACCTTCACCTGTATCGGGACCATCCCGTGATATTTCACCATTGATTGGTTCCCATGGCAACAGTGGCTTTAAAAAATGTTGACCTTAATCAAACATGGAAATGGACTGTACATGTATTTCACTCAGGTCGGTTGTCGGACGAAAACAAGGGGATGCATTAATGGTGTTTAAACACTGCTATACTGAAAGGAATTGTATAATGGTAAACAGGAGATATGGTCATGAGTATTCATGATGTAGTCCCACACACATACACTACAGTGACTGTGTTAGAGATAGGACTTGATCCAACATTGTCCGTCTATTCATGGCGCTGGTGTCCCGACATGCCATGCAAGTTAAGGATTATTTACAGGCATGTGGTTAAAATTTGGTTCCCTAATAAGAACATTATAGTGAGGTTACACTGAAGAAGGTCTGAAAAACTCGGAGGAAATTAGGAATCTACATTTTAAAAAATCAAACATTATCATTAAATGTAGAATAA
This sequence comes from Hanleya hanleyi, assembly GCA_036873755.1. Taxonomy (NCBI): domain Eukaryota; kingdom Metazoa; phylum Mollusca; class Polyplacophora; order Lepidopleurida; family Hanleyidae; genus Hanleya; species Hanleya hanleyi. The sequence goes on along the minus strand of JAVTVY010033770.1, from coordinate 69,135 downwards.
ATTCAAGGCAAAGATTACCAGTGAATTCAGATTTCTATTTTGTCTTTCCCCTTAATATAGGAGCCCAATCACATGAAATTTGGTCCAACAGTATGAAATTTGGTCTGCAATCAGCACCTAGTACATGTATTTGTGAGGTTGTGAAATGGGTGTCATGCATTTCATCCACAAGAGCCAGTCATAAAAAGGTTTAGTCATGTGATCATCTAGCACCAAATTGTTACTGGTCTCAAGTACATGTATGTTATGATGACAGTACCTAGCACCAAACTGTTACTGGTCTCAAGTACATGTATGTTATGATGACAGTACCTAGCACCAAACTGTTACTGGTCTCAAGTACATGTATGTTATGATGACAGTACCTAGCACCAAACTGTTACTGGTCTCAAGTACATGTATGTTATGATGATAATACCTAGCACCAAATTGTTACTGGTCTCAAGTACATAGTACATGCATGTTATGATGACAGTACCTAGCACGAAACTGTTACTGGTCTCAAGTACATGCATGTTATGATGACAATACCTAGCACCAAACTGTTACTGGTCTCAAGTACATGTATGTTATGATGACAGTACCTAGCACCAAATTGTTACTGGTCTCAAGTACATGCATGTTATGATGACAGTACCTAGCACCAAACTGTTACTGGTCTCAAGTACATGTATGTTATGACGACAATACCTAGCACCAAACTGTTACTGGTCTCAAGTACATGCATGTTATGATGACATAGCACCAAACTGTTACTGGTCTCAAGTACATGCATGTTATGATGACAATACCTAGCACCAAACTGTTACTGGTCTCAAGTACATGTATGTTATGACGACAATACCTAGCACCAAACTGTTACTGGTCTCAAGTACATGCATGTTATGACGACAATACCTAGCACCAAATTGTTACTGGTCTCAAGTACATGCATGTTATGATGACAGTACCTAGCACCAAACTGTTACTGGTCTCAAGTACATGTACATGTATGTTATGATGATAATACCTAGCACGAAACTGTTACTGGTCTCACATGCATGTTATGATGACAGTACCTAGTTACTGGTCTCAAGTACATGTACACACATGTTATGATGCACAGTACCTAGCACCAAATTGTTACTGGTCTCAAGTACATGTACATGCATGTTATGATGATAATACCTAGCACCAAATTGTTACTGGTCTCAAGTACATGTACACACATGTTATGATGACAATACCCAGCACCAAATTGTTACTGGTTTTAAGTACATTGTACACGAATGTTATGACGACAATACCTAGCACCAAACTGTTACTGGTCTCAAGTACATGTACATGCATGTTATGATGATAATACCTAGCATCAAACTGTTACTGGTCTCAAGTACATGTACACACATGTTATGATGACAATACCCAGCACCAAATTGTTACTGGTTTTAAGTACATTGTACACGAATGTTACGACAACAATACCTAGCACCAAACTGTTACTGGTCTCAAGTACATGTACATGCATGTTATGATGATAATACCTAGCACCAAATTGTTACTGGTCTCAAGTACATGTACACACATGTTATGATGACAATACCTAGCACCAAACTGTTACTGGTCTCAAGTACATGTACATGTATGTTATGATGATAATACCTAGCACCAAACTGTTACTGGTCTCAAGTACATGTACACACATGTTATGATGACAATACCCAGCACCAAATTGTTACTGGTTTTAAGTACATTGTACACGAATGTTACGACAACAATACCTAGCACCAAACTGTTACTGGTCTCAAGTACATGTACATGCATGTTATGATGATAATACCTAGCACCAAATTGTTACTGGTCTCAAGTACATGTACACACATGTTATGACGACAATACCTAGCACCAAACTGTTACTGGTCTCAAGTACATGTACATGTATGTTATGATGATAATACCTAGCACCAAACTGTTACTGGTCTCAAGTACATGTACATGTATGTTATGATGATAATACCTAGCACCAAACTGTTACTGGTCTCAAGTACATGTACACACATGTTATGATGACAATACCTAGCACCAAACTGTTACTGGTCTCAAGTACATGTACACACATGTTATGATGACAATACCTAGCACCAAATTGTTACTGGTTTTAAGTACATTGTACACGAATGTTACGACAACAATACCTAGCACCAAACTGTTACTGGTCTCAAGTACATGTATGTTATGATGACAGTACCTAGCACCAAACTGTTACTGGTCTCAAGTACATCAGGCCTTGTGATTTGTACGGGCCCTGGTGAGTGATTAAAGCACACCTAAAATCATGCGAGAGGTGTGGTTAGCACACCTAAAATGCACACCTAATTTTTTTTAAGGCGTGTGATACGGTGTTTGAAACATTAAGGTGTGAATTGAAATAAATGTGTCCTGGCCGAGAATCCATCTCGCAGCAATGTTTCAGGATATCCAGGGGGAACTAATATTTACTGGTTTAGCTATGAAAGATATTGAGGTGATAATAAAATCAAGAAACACTGTTTTAAATTTTTTTTTTTTTTTTTGTATTTAAAATTAACACAATCAGTTAATGAGCCAAAAGCTGAAAACAAGATTGGCAAAACAGAAATAAAACTCTGAAAACCCACAAATTGTAAAAAAAACTGACTACGACTGGCACATGGCAATTTTTACATCGTCATATTCATCATTCCAGACCCCTCCCTTGAGTAAACCAGAGGGGCGCTCCGCCCCGCCCCCCCTCAGAGCGCGCCCCGCCCCTTCTGAGATGCCCGAAAATGCGCCCTGCCTCATTTAGACCGCGCCCCGTCTCTTCCTTAAAGCCATGCTCTGCAACTATACTTCATGAATACAGGTTGTTTATTTCCGAATTCCATTCCTTCACATCGTTGATCCGCCCCAACTCTAAGAAGGATTAATCTGTCTTATCGAAGGCCCGTAGTTGTGTATGGAAACACTGACAGTCGGCCATATTTGGTTGAAGCAACATATTCAAGTACTGGCATTGTGATTGGCAGAGTCCTGATAAGGCGGTACTCTTGGCCAGTCAAACACCTCGTTACGTTATCTCCAGATTGAAAGCTGAACGTCGCGGGAAAACCCCCCGCTTTTTCACACTGATCATCACCGAAGTTTGAGCGGACTTGTAGATTAAATACCAAGATTAATTAGCGGTACTAAGCTCTTTTAATGATAAGTTCGAAGTTTCAATACTTGTTAAGTAATTTGGCTGTTGTTTGCCTCATGTTGACCCTGTTTATTCGTTGGTAAACTGTCCCGGTTTCCAACCTTCAGTCGATGAATCGCTGGTGATCGCCGCCATGTGGAGACGTCGACTCAGTCTAATTTTATGGGACCAATATTAACTGCCGCATTATTTCAGAAATTTCGAATTGATTTGAAGCCTTATTGAGAGATGGCGATATTACGTAGCCCATTTCATCCGAATAGTATAAAGCCTATTTAGCAGCAGCAACAACAACAACAAATTTTCATGCAAATTCCAGTGAAAATTATGAATAGCTTGCAAGAAATAGATCATAGCTACCTATCACACGAAGCTGAAAATTCATCGCTTATTTCTGTGAGACAAAGCCCACGCTCATAACAAATTAACAGCTATCATCACACTCACGGTACTCAAATAATGTCATTGATCAGAAACAATCTTGTTTATTTGGGGGCAATTCAAAAACACTAATGTCCCATACACATCAAAATGAAAAACCATGATGGAGTGCCGAAGAAAAACCAAACCTTAATTTTTAATTATATTTTCACTGTTTGAGTTTGTTTGTGATTCAGGACATCGTTGCTTACCGTGTCACTGTGTAAATATATAATATACTGTAATATGTGTTTTCAACTAATCAGCATATAATCGTCAGATTTACATGACCGACAAGTAAACTAGGGAGTGCTTACTGCAGATCTAATTTTAAGCAGATTCCTGTGTATTCTCCTTTCTATCCATTCTTCTAATGCATGAGGTCGACAGAAATGAATGGTGACATTAGGAGATACCGATACTGCCGCCGCGACTCGTAGTGCCCCCCGACACGTATGCCCTTTTATTCCTCGTTCGCACAAAAAGTGCCCCTTTTCCACAGACTGGCACCCTGCCCCCTTTTTTTACAAGGTAGGGGTCTGCATTCCAATCATTCAATCCATTCACTTGCCTTCAGAAATCTGGAATGTCTGAATCAGTTTCAATTTCCGAACACTCGCGAAGTCCATCGCTGTTACAGTACGTGTCTAACCAAGTTTGGCTTCAGCAGGTAACTAGTTTCGTTTTTGCCGTAACTGACGTCGGCTACTATTTGCCTCTATCTATACACTTTGTTTAGTTGATCGCTGTGTTTCTGTCACACTTTGCAAAAGGCCAGTACCACCTTATTGGCCGCATTGTTAAAAGGAATGCAAAGTCTTTGGATATACAGAGAATAAGAAAAGCCTGTTAAATTTCATTATAATACTTGCTAAACATTTTATTTACAGAATGAAAATGAGACGGGAAGCTCCAGTCTGTGTAGCATTTAAACGTTCTATATCAATGTACTATGAGGCAGAGATGCTACTTGATAGAATGAATTGTAACAATAAGAACTTAGAAAGATGGACCCCATATATCGACCTGGTAAACAGTGTATGGCTGTGTTAACATTGTCCATGATAACTAAGAATATATATGAAACTTAGTTTTTGTACTGGAAACTTTGGCATACCTAGATCTGAATACCTGTGACAATCTATATACATGTATGTATACAATGTCATGATGTACTGTAAAATACTTCTCTGTGTCAAATAAAAAAATATTAAAAAAAAAAAAAAAAAAAAAAAAAAAGGAATGCAAAGTTATCCCTCAGGCTCCTTTCCCACTGACACAGGGCTGTTTTTCTAATTTGTTTCCACGTTTTTAGGCCCTGTGTCAGTTGCCATTTCACCATTTCGTTTTCAATCAAGTTGGCCCTTGACACTTGTTTCAATGATAGCGATTGGCAGGCTGCTGTGAACGAGCCAATGAAAACGCTCGACAGATCACCTTACATATAGACTCGGACTGGCACATGGCAATAGATAGATGATAGAGCCCAGTTTTCGACAGCGTGTGTTGACGATCGGCGGACGGGGCTCAATCGTAAGTTTTCAACCGGTAATGTTTAATTTTATGTTCAAATCTACGTGAATCCGTTTAGATTCGCCCGAATGCCCTGTCAGGCGAATCTTCACGGGAATGAATTCGCGGATTCGTGTCAAAATTTGACATAGCAAAATTTTGAAGGGGATCATAAAGTATAAGGCGCGCGTTCAAAACGCACCTCAGTGCCTCTTCAGGCGCGTTATGGTGTGCGTGCGCGATCGCGCGCCTCAAATCACAAGGCCTGGTACATGTATGTTATGATGATAGTACCTAGCACCAAACTGTTACTGGTCTCAAGTACATGTGTGTTATGATGACAATACAAAACTATTACTGGTTATGTTATGATGACAATATCAAATGCATGATTTTGAACCATCTGGTCAACATCATGTTCTAATAAATTTGATCAGCCCCATATTTCATGGTGGGAAATTTCACTTCCTGTGATTGAAATATTTTAGGTATTAGGCCATCCACAAGAATATTTCTGTTTCCAGTTTTTCAGCAGTACTCCATGAAATACTGCACTAAAGGGCCAAAATCCACTAAAAATAAAAGAAATAATAAAAAAAATAATTAAATAAATAAATAAAATTCCTGCCTACCAGTGTTCGAATTTAAGAAAAATTTGAACCAGTCCGCCGGACTGGTGAGCCAAAAATGTAACCAGTCCGCATATATTTTTACTAGTCCGTTAATATTAAATAAAAGCTGATGTGGGAACATTTGTCATCCTGAATATTTTGTGCTCTGTGATGGTTGCTACTAAATAAGAAATTAATAATTGTGCATTTCTTGAGCGCGTGTGAAGATAATCACAGACGACAAACCCCGTCGGCTAGACTTCGACAGCGACTTTGACTGCACGTGTCGTCGCGAAAAACACTGCTTCAACAAACGCCATTTCAAGCCAAAAAATCAGTAGATTTCTTTCAAGTTGATAAAGAATATGTTTAAAATTGTCCTGGTAAACATTATCAGGTCGACTGAAGCGTAATCATGTTGCTGATCTCTCGATTCCCGACCTGCAATTGGGAGCTTTATTTGCTGAAAAGATCGCCAACCTGCATTGCCATGCTGCATTACAGTCACACTTTACGGTATGCTGACAGTGTTCGCACCGCAGCGCTTTACGGTTGTTGTTGTTGTCGTAAAACGTGGCCGTGGCCGTGATTTCGTTGGAATTTGCTGGAATTTTTTTTAGACTCGCACGATTTATTTAGACTCGGTCGGGTAACCGAAAACAGACATTTTGTTTTTCATTCTTTACAAATTGTGCGGAGATATCCAGTGAAATAGTTTACACAATGAACTGGGATCTTTCTTGTTACCAGTCCGACGGACTTGTTGTTCAGTCACTCACACCAGTCCGTTTGATTTTTTACCAGTCTCGGACTGACGGACAGGTGCCAAATTCGAACTCTGCCTACCTACCTACCCAGATTTACTAAAGTTGGTTACTGGAAACAAAAATATTATTGTGGAAAGCCTTACCATAGCATTATTCAAGGTCATTTAAATTTTCTAAAATTGAAAGGTAGCAATTATTCGTACCAGTCTAATCTACAGGGAATAGGAATAGATGAGTACTGTTTTGTACTCTCTGCAATATACATGTACAGTAGTTGCATGCATTCATTATGAAAAAGTCACCCATTTCCAACCTGTCGCAGGTGACCTATAGTATAACTGTCCATGCTTGTCAATTGCTAAAAGTACCTGTCAGCGCATTTTGAGATGGCCAACCACAAAATTACAAAATAGTACAAGGTATATTTATAGACCATGGAGTTACATATTTGTAAGCAACATCATGACCAGTATGTGCTCCTGAATAAACAAACATTGAGGTCAGATTTAAATATGGTAGAGGATAACTGGTGTCACCTGTAGGGTGGTCTGGCTGACAGGTTGGGGCTATATATAAACTCATATACATGCAGCTACATGCACAGGACCTGAATTACTATGTACAAGTCTCTAAAGCATGGCAGCCTGGCAGGTTTGTTCTCTTGTCAGAGTTCTAATCTCCTGCTGTCAGTTGAACAGTCTCTGACTGATTTCCCTAGTACTGTAAGACTTGGCACACAGTCTTTATTGATTAGGCTAGTTAAAATTAATTTCCTGTTTAGCATCATTTTTTTATTCATAAATCTGGGAAGGGTGGGCAAAATTTTTTTGTTTTGTTTTTATATATATTTTTTGTAAAAGTGGCCAGTGAAACAAACCGCCAAAATAAACCTCAGACTGAAATGTAGATTTTGTTATTTAATGAAGGGAAGACTTTCTGTCTTGCTATAGTACTGCAATATGGTGCATGAAATTGAGTTAATTCTGCACTTTGAGATAAAAGCATGAAACTTTTACATTATTCGATCAGCTGATTAAAATTTGCTATAGGCCCGCTTGAAATTATTCCAAGATGGCCACCAAATTCAAGATTGCTGCTATTGAAACGTAGAAAACAGGAGGTCATTTGGAACCCCTAAATATTTTTATTAATCCAACAGCTAGTGAGTTGAAACTAGTGAGTTGTTCTATGACATATCTTGGACTCAAGTGCTATAGAAAAATCTTAAAAGTTCCAAGATGTCTGCCATGACATCACAGTGACGTCATATTTTAAAAATGCTTTTTGGGGTCGATAATTTACAGATTTTAATTTTTTTAATTTAATTATGTTACTTTCTCTGGAAAAACTACATAATTAGGAAATAATTATTTGATGCGAATTAAAATAATTGTGTGCACTTTCATGCGTAAAAAGGGCAAATATTTTAACAAAAACGATGAAAACAACTTTTTATTCACACCCTTATGACCTCCATTTTGAATTTACTCCTGATCTTCTGCTTGTTCAAGGGGTATTGTCGTGAAGTTCATCTGTCCGTTGCCGCCATATATGCAGAACCGTGTTAGGTCCACGGACTACATTTTGAAAAACATTTATTCATCTAGGTATAGGTCAGACGCATATAGAAAATGAGTCGCTGCGACCCAAATTTCACGGAGTTATACCCCTTTTCGTATGTGATAATATCTGATTTTGTAATTTCAATAGGCATATGATCTATAATTGATGAATCAGTTTCCAAAATTTAGTCACTCTATATACCTAACCCGGTTCTGCAGATATTGCTCTAATACATTGACGGACGTATACACCAAGGTCATAATTGCCAGAGAGGCAAAAAATTGACAACTGAAACTTTACAGCCTATGATATTGGGGTCATTTTGAGTCAATCTGCATATCCCTCCAAACAGAAGACCATGAGGGGATTCAAAATGGAGGTCATAAGGGTATGACTAAAAAGTTGTGTTTTCTTCGTTTTTCTTAAAACATTTGCCTTTTTGAGCATGAAAGTCCTCACAATTATTTTAATTCATATCAAATAATTATTTCCTAATTTATTATGTAGTTTTTCCGGAGAAAATAGCATAAATAGAAAATTTCAAAAATCTGACTGAAAAATTGACCCGCAAAAGTGCATTTTTATAATTTTTTTGTGACATCATTAAGGCAGTCATCTTGGAACTTATTACATCTTCCTATAACGCTTAAGTCCAAGATATGTCACAGAATGTTTCAACTCCCTATCCTTTGAGCCATTCACAATAATATTTCTGTTTCCAGTAACCCTACCTTACCCATATATTTTGCAGTCAATAAAAAAGGTTTGGGTAGACAATTTTTTTTATTTCTATGTTTTACAGCAGTACTCCGTGAAATACTATACAAGAAGGTTAAAATCCACTAGAAATGAAAGAAATAAAAAAAAAATAAAATAAAATTCCTGCCTGCCTACCTACCCAAATTTTCTAAAGTTGGTTACTGGAAACAAAAATATTATTGTGGATGGCCTTGGTGTAAGAAAATAATTTGGGGTCCCAAATGACCTCCTGATCTCGACATTACAATGGCGTCCATCTTGGAATAATTTCAAGTAGGTGAATATCAAATTTTAATCAGCCGATCGAGTACTATAAATGTGCCAAGTTTCATGCTTTTAACTCAAAGTGCAGAATCTTTCGCAAGTTCGGGCCAAACGAAGATCAAGTATCTGAGTATCCACCAAGTGGTGTTGGTAGTGCAACAGTCTGGCGAAAAATGACAAGCTGTATTTGACATGTGGATGTTGAAACTTTCATGTTATACATGTATGATATACACACTCCACCTATAATTTGCTAATCTTTAAGTCTTTTCGTTATATTTGTTAACTAGGTTACGATGTGATACAAGAAATGAGAATGGGCAATTCATGTCAATGATCGTAGAGCTGATGAACCCTGCAGGATGACGGTAAATTTTGGGTGGCCCTGAATAGGACCATCAGATAGCAACAGGCGCTTAGCCGGATTGAGAGTGCTGGTATGGTATGCCGGTATTATTACTGAGTGATACACATTTTTCTTTTTGTGGAAAATGTTTGAAGGAATATATATAATAAATTGATTAGTTTCAATTCGGGTTTATAACTCGGAAAATTTTAAATAAGAATGCACACTGCTAAGTCGTCTGCTATTAGCTGCATGGCAACCTTGAGCCACCGGGCTCACCAACATGCAGAATCCTACACCGGTAATGCCAGTGTGTCCAATTTTGAATAAGATTCATTTTCAATATATTTTGCTTATCCTCATTAATGATCCTTGATTAATATCAGAAAGGGTCCTATTTTCAGAATCTGTCTAAAATACGTTACATTCCTTCTCTTTACATATATAGGTATAGTATATACATGTATGGTAGCATGAGGTAACAACAACATCGATTAATCAGCATTATTTTATTGAGAACATCGACTAATCAGCTTCGATTTGAGACATGGTCCTGTGCTGAGCTCCATACCATGTGTATCTTTAAGGCATTTTTCTATTATCAGGCATCAGGCCAGATTATACAAACAAAAATACATTCATCATCTATGGAATAATCACATCAACTCAATCCGGATTCAGAAGGTCAAGGATGTGACACATAAAATTGCAAATCGCACGTTAATTGCAGCGATTCATTTTGGAAATCGCCTGCAATTTGTTCTGATTACGGGAATATCATATACATGATAGAAATGCAGTCGAGGCATGTCACAAATGGACTGCACAGCAAAATACTCTCATAGAATCAGGAACCTTTTCTTTAAAGTTGTCACCTGTGTTATTACACACCATCATGCCCTCTCTAATATACATGTACCCTATTTCTTCTAATTATTCAGACAGCAAAATTTAACTTCTGTAGAGGGGAATTCTCCTGACATTGATTCTACAAATTTCACTAGCTGTCTTTTCAGTTCTTGAGATAAATAACATATATCCATGCAATAGTATTTAGCCTCAGTTGACATAAAAGATGGTTTTTTTCCTGCTTCTAAGTCTAAAAAAATGCTACTCGAAAATTTAGAAGAAATAGGGTATACATGTACCTTGAAAAACACAGATTCATGTAATAGTATTGATTGGCCATGCTTTTGATACTGTGGAAACCTCTGTATATAATCATGCTGTCTGTACTGTAGGATAGCGTAGAATGTTTATGGGCGACTGGAATTTTGAAATGGTGTTATTTTGGACACTTTGTGGTGTTACATGCACAGGGTTAGCGTTCATGGTTATGGAAAATTTTACACACATTTGAAAAGGAAATTGAAAATTCCAGTCATCTAGAGACCATTTTGAAAAGTCAACTTTGAAAAAAAACACCAAACTTTTTTCACCTGAACTTAAGGCGGGGAATCAATTTTCTGATCACACATATATGCACCAAATGTGTGTAAAATACCTTGCATTTATCAAGGAGTAATTGACACTACATCACTTTAAATGCACAAAGAGGGTGCCCCCGCCCTCCATGCATTGTCAATGGCACTTGCTGGTTTGTTTGGCTCCATGGAGGTACGGTACGGTACCTGAAATATCCTCAGATTTTTTGCGATAAAATAATTTTAACTCCATAAACATATGCCAATGAAATAAACAACTTATATAATTAATTAGTTAATGGTTAATCTGATTAATTGTAGCTGCAGTTGAAAAATATACGGTCATTTGATTCCTGAGTGTCCAAAATAGCACCCTCACTGACTGGTACTGACGACAGTCTATTTCAGTCGATCTATCAAGCTCTGAACGCACTGCAGATGGGAGCACCGAAAAACATAAACAAGAGTTAAATGGAACCCAAGATACGCTCTTAAACATACAGTAGACAACAACGTTATGGCTATATCCCGAAAATGAGAAATGGGGATAATAGCCCAGGCGATAAATATGGTTGTGCAATAAATGAAAGGAGATGATCATCAGATCAGCTGATCAATGATGTGATAGTAATAGGATCGTTCTATTACAAAATAAATGTTTCAGGAAATCATACAGCACAATATATATGGTTTCAAGAAAATCAGGCTCCATGGTCCTCATGGTGTAGAAATCATACACCAGTTGAGTTTATGGTGTTTCATGAATCATTCACGAAAAAGAATATTAGATGAAAGTGTGTTTTTCAACAATCAAAAGGCATAACTGTGGAAAAAACATTGGATCTCGTCGTGCACATCTTCAATAGTGATGATAATGTGAGGTGAATTTCAAAAGAATCCAGCAAAAACTCTTTGAAGAATTGTGTTCACAAGGTAAGCCAGCAGAAGGGGTTTTGTTTTTGATGATAAAGGGGCACAACTCAGAAGAAAACGTTCGAACGAGTCGGAAAGCTCACATGCGCCTCTTTAAATGGTAACGATGTGATAAATTTGGAAAAAATCCAGCAAAACATCTTTGAAGAGTTGTGTTCACAAGAAAAAGTACATGTAGCTGATAGAAGCAGTCTTTTCGACATATAAGGGGCATAACTATGAAGAAAACAACGGATCGGGTCAGGAAGGCCACATGCACATCTTTGGAAAGAACCCCTTTGTTGTGTTGCATGAAAAGGTGGAAGTAGTTTTTTCGACAGTCAGGGGGCATAACTCAGGAGTTAACGTTGAATCGGGTTGAAAAGGACACATGCATATCTTCAGATTGTGACAATAAATTCGTGGCAAACTCGGAAAGAATCCAACAAACCTCTTTGACGAGTTGCATTAATAAGAAAAGATAGCTGATGGAAGCAGTTATTTCGATGTTCAAGGGGCATAACTCTGACAAAAACATCGGATTGGGTCGAAAAGATCAGATGCACAAGGTAACGATAATGTAAGGCAAATTTGTGAAGAATCCAGCAGTAACTCTTCGCTGTGCTGCGTTCACAAGAGAAGTAGAAGGATGAACGGACAGATGCCATACCATAATATGTCTCGACAAAATTGATGGGCATATAAAAAGATGTCAAAGATCAGGTCTGATTAACAGATGTCTGATGCAATGTTTCATTCCAAAAGGTCTATTATCTTGGAAATTACACGAGAATAATAAACGTCCAAAATAGCTCTGTGACCTGTAATAGATTACCGATAAATCGTCTGATGAGGTGTTTAACTCTTTCCCCCATATAAGCGTGTTTTGACGGCTTGTGTCGATCCCCATCTAAGCGTGTTTTGACGGATGTTCGCCTAACCCATGAAGACGGATTTTGACGTGTCACTGAGTTCCCATGTGATGGATTACTTTGCAATTTTTTCGCGTTTACTTTGAGCAAAACATAAATAAAACTATACATTTTCAGAAAGCCAAAATTTAAATAAATCTGAGTTGTATACTGTTGGTTTGTTTTGTAATACGGGTAAAATGAAATCAGGAGAGGAAAAAAAATAATCGACGGAAAATGCGCGATTCAACACCAAATGTACATGTTTGGTATGCTCTAAGCTAAACGTTCGAAAAATAGTAAAATCTGCTTCCAAATTCCTGAATATTTCACGTAACGCGAGCATAAACTCATCAAAGTATCTAACCTTGATGACTAGCTCGTCAAATCTGCCCATCTGAGTTTATTTTACATATTTTCCTACGACCTGTTGTCTTCGCCGAAATGTAGTATCCGCCATTATTTCCCAGCCGGTCTTTTGTCCGACAGTGACCATAGCGACTGCGTCACCACGTGACCTCTTCCTCCAATCTCGCAGGGCCTCGCTCAACCTTGGCCAATCAGTGTCAGAGCTGTCTTTTTTTCACCTTATGAATATTTATTATCGTTGTCATTCTGTTTCGGGGAGGTATATGAGACTTTTTCAGTTTTAGCTCGTTCAAAACCTGCCATATCGTTATTTCTGTCAAATCCCGAATCTAGGGAGAATTAGCTTTACAATGGTACACAATAACATAGGAATTGCAGCGAAACAACAACAACAGAACGCTGCAAAACGGGACTAAAATGCAACAATTTCTTCGCCTTTTTCATGATTTCCAACAGACGGAAAGCAGACACAACACATTTTCTCGCAAGATTACTAATTTTTAGAATAAATGTTGCTGATATTGGTATAAAACGTGAACAAATTACGTAGAATGGGTCTGTGGAAGACCATTGGTAAATATTTCTCCACATGACATGGGACATAAAACGGGATATTTTAAACCGCGGGAGAAGTATGAAAATTGAAATGTCTCCATGGGTTAAAGACCTACGCCATTACATTGTAATTTGTAATTTACAAATCTATTATGGGTCAGAGAGAGAAAATTCCCCACAAGTCTAAGGGGGAAAGAGTTAAAGAGAGACCACAGAACTATTGTTTGAGGGTACTCCATACTGTTTGAAAACACTTGTTCTATCCCCCCTTACATGCAAATTTATTTCATTATACATTTTTTAATTTCATAAACCATATACTGTGCACAGTATGATGTGATCCTTTCAAAGATTCCCCCATCTCCTCAGCAAAATATTGCTTTGTACACGACTGTGGTCAGTCTACATGGTTGTACTATTTTGTATAGGTGTACATGCCCACGATATCATCACAAGACAATCCCATGAACCAATCTTACCATATTAAAACATGTACATGTATAACGCTTACAAGGCCTCGTGTCGGGCATATATGCGTGTCAGGCTGTATCACATGTTATTGTAAAACTTATCTATGGTGCTAAAACAAGTAAGAACTGTTGTCTGCAGAATTAATGTAGGCCGCCATGTTTGACCATGATACAGTGCCAAATCAATGGTTGTGATAATAAAACACTCGTCTTGTGTACTCACCAGAATTGCATCTCTAATATTCTTTTTGATATCATCTATTTTCTGTTTTCTTTCACTGTTGAAGAAAAAGAGGATATATTTTAACGACTTAGGATTTCAAAGTTCATGTAGGTATATAAATGCAGATTTGGTTCTGAAGTTGCAAGACTCGAGATAAAATATCCAAAAGACAAATATTGGAATTTGAATGTACCACCATGTATTGGGAGTTTACTGGTTTATAAGCAAGCCAGACTTGATACAATTATAAGGCGACTGAAACTGATCAGTCATTTTCAACCACTTTTAAATTTTGATTAATCATAATATAATAGGCCCTGGCAACACATAACATTTCTGACCAGCCTACTCAAAATTTGATTAAACAGGACTGAAGTGTGACTTCAATTCCAGACTGCATCCATTGATACTCACTCTGGACCGAAGCCATTCACATGTAATATCCTCATCTGTTTAACAATTGTTGACTTCCCAGACTCCCCCGCACCTACAACAGAAAATTACAACATGGTGCGCTTTAAAGCTTTCGTTCAGAGACAACACGACTTGTTAGCGGAAAACCATGTCACATGTCAATTCTCATACTTTACATGTACTATATAGTACCACGCATATGTATACATTAATTTTACGTAAAACATTTGGCTACTACATCCTTTACACCTCTGAAAGAATATCTGATAATATCAGATGAGTGTGGATGTCGGACTGATGATAAATACTACATCATTAATTGGTTAAGGTTTTGAAATGTACATGCTAGGCTGGCATAATGATTTGCAGGCAATATACACAATATATCATGACAACAGCAACAAACATGTGCCGAAATTAAGGTGTTCACAACACCATAAAATGCTGTATTCATGTATAGCTACACATGTACGGTATATGTACACCTGAACCATAAATCCGGCTAGATCTAGAAGAGGACTTCACCATTTTGACATTTCCCATACTAACCAAGTAGCAACAATCTATGTGTGGCCCTATACAACTGTTTGTCTTTTTGCAATTGCTTTTCAATCTTCTTGTTCGCCTCCTTTTTAGCTTTATCATCTTCATCTTCCCTACTAGTACTCCAGCAACCCATCACGGCACGCGTGTGGAAACGTTCGCACGACAACAGAACAACACAAGCGAAGGAATATTATATTTGTACCACCGCCACACAACACTGCAGTGGTGGGGAGCAAGACACACCGAGACGACGCTGTTTTATTAGCTTATGATCGGCCCCAACCTTGACTTGACTAAAACCGGCCGGTATAAAACCCGACTGGAGGCCTACACGATCTCTCCTAGCCAAGCTTTATATTCCCAGCCGACTGAAATTCCTCTCGTTCACTCCAGAAACAACCCGGTCTTGTGGTATATTGGTAATCCGGCACTTAAGTTCAACGCACTGGGCCTCCCTTCGAACCGACACCACACAAGAATATATCCCCCCACACTCCGCACACCCGAAAATCTTGTCAGTTTTACAACGTGTAAATCCTTGGTCTTTGATCGACCGGGGGTTCCTCGTCCGACATCATACTATCAAGCCCCAGGGAGACATTAGACACACAAAATACGGTTTAACCCACACATTCAGCTATCACAGACTCAGGGTGGGGTAAAGAGCTCGGTGCATCGCTAAGCATTATGGGAAATAACTACAAATTAGCATATCCCGTTAATCGGAATTTTCCGTTGCTTTCCGTGTGACACCGACTCTGCCACCGGATACTTCTCCAAAGGAAGACGGTTTTCCAATTGTTATCGGAATTTCGTATGTGAAACACAAAATGTGCCACATATTGGAGAATAATCGCTGATAATCGAAAAAAAAAAAAAATGACGTCAAATTGCCAATCTAAGCTCTGAACAACCATTTAGCTGTTTTCTCTCAATTTCTTTCTTGGTATTTCATCCTCTGTTATCGGAAATAGAAAATGAATTATTTCATACACATTTGTTTTCTTGATGTTCATGTGTGATCATGTGTGTTGTCGGTCTGCAAAGGCTGTGTATCATCTATATATTTTTAATTCGATGTAGTTTAATTATATTTTGTAATTTTAATATTAATGCTTTATTCACGTCCATGCCATAATGCCATGTATATGTTATTGTGATCTACATACTCTGTAATCGAGTAACGAGAATAAATTAAATTCAGAATGACCCGTACATGTTTGAACTAATAAAGACAAAATAGTATTCCCCTTCAAATGGGAGGGGCGTTTTCTCAAGATTTGTAGATCTGCACCAGTAGATAAGATTTCAATCTAATTAATTAAAGACGAATTAAAATACCCTATCAATCACCTTTCTTCGTGACACAACAATGAAAATTAATTAATCTAATTATTATTATCATGTCAAATCAGAGGCAATTGTACTATCTACTGTTAATATATATATATATTTTTTTCGCTTCCGCAAAGCTGTGTGACCGAGACATCCAGAAGCTAGGCTACCGGTAGTTTTATACGGTACTTCCAGTTTTGCTAAAGTTGCTAATATAAAATACTGAAACCAATTATCCTGGGATAGAGCACGACGGATAAGATGAGACAGAATAGATCTATCACACTGAAATACACAAGCACTCGACACCCCCAATCTCAGTAAACTCAGATATAATATCACGGAATATTCCCCAGATTCACCTAGATTGTCGACCCCCCCCCCCAATCCCGAAAAACAAAATCCTCCCTCAAAACCATGTCGACCACTGATCATCTGTCAACAGTATAAGCATGACGAGAGAAATGTGCAAGACATTTGAGATGTGTTGGATTTTTTTTTTTTTTTGATTTTTTTTGTCACGGAGTTCCCGAACATGAATTCCACGGAGATCGAACATCGCTGAAAACTGACCCTTTTCGCAGAAAATTCACTTCACATTCTTTCGTAGGCGTTCTATATTAGCATACTTTATTTCTGTTATCTGTGGGAACATATCAGTAACATAAAAGAGCAGGAAACAATAATTTATAAGCCTGAGCAACTCGGGAAATTCTAGACTAACAAGATAGGAAAGTTGCATTTTGCAGAAACCTACAAGTAACTCCAATACCTGTAGATGTGTACTCGTCTTATGGATCTGGACCTATGCATCTGTCAATGGGTGTATCTCGCAGTAAACTCACAACCAAAGAGACAGAGTTTCATGTCTACCGAAAGCCATATCATTTGAAAACATCTGTAGCAAACCTATATGCATTTGCTATACGTTGGACAAAATAACAGTTCAGAGTATGAATTTTATAATTAAAAGTTATAAATTCATTCTAGGAATAACTCAACCACCTCGCGTGAAAATGTGTTCTTAATACAGCTCGTTTATCGAGAACATTTTGACTGTCACAGGATCTGGTGATTCCTTCACGGAGTAAGTTAAACTCGTATCGACCCAATCAACTCATTACGAGAAAGAAATTTGCATCATCGTTGGTACTGTGATATACCATACTAGAATATTCAGATTGAAGTAGAGCAGCCAAAAATAGGCAACACGAGTCAAAACCGTGTCCTTGGTTGTATATACAGGGGAAATCTCTTAGTATTCATGGGGGTGGAGGGTTGACGTCACTTTCGGTGATGGCGTCGCGTCCGGTACGAGGTCAAAGATCAGTTCCGATTCTCAGGTCAAATCCGGTCATGTGACAGGCGGGTGGATGTAAATCTCAGCCTCAAAACAGGGTTATCTCCCCTTCTGCCAGTCGATCGATTTGCAGAAGGGGAGATAACCGTGTTTGCAGGTTGTGTAAAACTAGGATATTCCGGGAAGATGCGGAAAAACGAAAGTTACACCCAATGATGCGGAAAACCCAGTCAAACGGGTCGATCGTAGGTTGACCAATCGTGGCACTAATTAGTCGTCAAGGTTATCGTCTTAAAACTCTCGGCACAGGTGTGGACTACCATGAGGGTGGTTTGGACGGGAAGTGACGCATGTGATGCGCAGTCAAGGATTAGTAGCGAAATAGGGCAGGTTATCGGTGCACATGGGCGCATTTGAACGTTGAACGATTGGGTGGGGGGGGGGGGGGCGGGGTGTGAACTACGTGGTCATGCAAGGTGTCGCCGTGAAGCCCTCGGTATGTAGATAAAGACTGGCGTGGTTTGAACTGGAAATTACGTCACCGTGCAAATAAAGAAGGCATTTTTGACCATATGATCAATCTTCTATTTTTATAGTTGCTGATATCTATAGTAACATCCTGTTGGTTAATGTTAATCTTTCAAACAAAACATATGCGAATTGATGGCTGGTTTCGCCTACATACCAGCCGGGTCGGTGAGTAAAGTATTATGGCCTCTTGATGAGCGTGAAAATCATGACCCATTAACGGCAAGAAAATTTAACAAAAACTAATAGGTCTATCCCTATTTTGTTCAAATTGGCCGCTCGACGTAGAAGACGAGAAAGTGTATTTCATTGAAGTCGCTCTTACATATTTCTCTGGAGAATGGGCTGAATATGACAAATTTTTGTACTTACAAGGATTTTCCTGGAAAAATGTAGTAATTTTAAAGGGAATTTTTTATAACATAATGTCATTTGCCCCCGGAGGAATGGTACAACCATTCTCTTTCAGATGATATATGGATATATATTTGACTATTGGTGACCGAAGAGGGGACCCCATTGTTTATTTCCGGCTGAACTGGTTAAGTCTAGAGCACAACCCGGGGGAACCATCATTGCAAGTCCAGGTAGGCCCTAAATCCTCGCAAAGGTTCACCTGGACATTTTTGTTGATTCGAGTGAGTTCTTGAATCGTTGCCTTTATTACACAATCGCGTAAATCTCATCCTCCGAGCCTGTTTTGAAATAGCATGTCGGTATCCCGGTATGTCGGTATCCCAAGCTTGCGGGTTTTCCTTGACTTCCGATGTCGATTTCAGCAAGACATAAAAGCAGTTAGGCCAGCGATGAAATTAAAACCAGTCACATTTCATACCTCGGAGCGGATTGGCGTAATCAGCTAGTTTAGCGCGTTCACTGCTTTGTTTGATCTATTTATTCCCAGAACTGCTATGGGTAACTAACGAAGTCAGTTTATCTATCATAACAGAGCGGTTGATACACTGGCTCGCGAGGATGTGGGAGAGCATGTTGGACAGCTTATACTACACCCCTAAGAGCCCTGCAGCGTGATGGCACTCTAACGAGCTGCCAAGCCCCACCGGATTCGTCGATTGCAAGCCCCAGCCTGGCTCAAAACCACAGGCACATATAGCTTACATCGAGCTGCTGCTGTCGAATCGGACGAGAGCCCCAAAACAAGGCCAACCATCATCCCCAGTCATTGTTTATATGACAAAGCCGAGGATTATGCCAACCTGCATTATGGAGGATAAGGCCAACAAAATGAAGCCCTTCCCGTTCATCAACGAGGTGGACATGACGAACAAAGAACACAATCAACGTTTCAGTTGATCCTTGGACAACAGCAGTTAGGATTATCGTTCCAGGCGTACGTCGGACATACTGTGAAGTCATGTGGCTCTGTCAGTATGTCGGCACCTCTTCCCACTTCCCGTATATGTGTTGTAATGCGAGCGGTCCAACATCATGATTGATTTGAATGCGGTATTATACGGACTCTACCTCTATTCGGACGTGATTAATACACACATCGTGGATGATAGCAATGCCCCCCTGCTACACGTCTGTTGGTGAAAGGGAACTTGGACATCAAGTCACGCTAAGCTTTAATCGCGTAATCTGTCTACCAGTCCGACAGACCGACATTCACATCATCAAAATCGACATAAGTGACGACACAGGACGACCGATCGCATCCAAACGAGGAAAACTGGTTGTGACACCTCATTTTCGCCAGGCTCGAACTTTACATGATAAAGGGGGTACCTTACCATACACATACCTATGTGGACTATTACACGGAACAATCCAAAGTGACCTATTGTCTTTAGTGACACACGTATTCAACGGGACCACGGCCTGGGGAACGTGATCGGAAGCATGGTCTTCAAAGAACAACGAGTCGAAGGAAAAAAAGACCTGCCCTCGCGAAACCTCGAACCAGTTGAAGACCAACCCAGCGACGACACACATCGAAGATCCGGGGTATCTTTGGGTAAATCTCTATCGAATTCGTCATCCTCAACTCTGATACCGCGTACGTGGAATTAGCCCACACTTACTTATACGTCAAAACCAAAATCGACAATAGCGATGGTACCAATCGTGAGGACGACGCTCCGGTGGGTCCAGTCAATCGTTGGCTGCATTCTCTGTTCCAGCAGGTGAATGTGATTCTCAGCGACAAACTCGCGAATGGCTCGACTAACATGCACCCCTAACGTGCCTACATATCGCAACGTTGTCATAACCTGCATCCAAAAAATCTCTCTTGACGGCACCCTTTCTACTACTGGGACACCCAGGACACATGGAGACGACAGAGCATGCCGGATGGAACAAACGACGTGGTTTCACTGCGCACAGTCGATTGGTGGATCTCATGAGACGTCTACATGCCTATTCGTGCATGTTCGCTAACCCCTGAACGGCGTGTCACTCAAACTCCGTCTGACGCGGGTCTCACCGACCTTTGCTTTAGTGGTTACTGGCGCATTGCCTGACTATAAATCGTCATTCAAGAGGCAGCCTTGTACGTCCACAAAGTGAAACCTAATCCAGCCGTGCAGTTGGGTCACATCACAGCCTTGTGAGTGAAAAACAACTCAATGTCCCATCCAGCCGTGTGTAAACCAAAGTATTTTTCATTCCGGCGCAGAATCTTGTCACCAACCAAGAACATTTATTCCTTGGGGATCTGCCCAAGCGAACTTGCCATATCCTTCGTGGGGAAGACCAACTTCAACGGGGCGTATGCGGCCAACCCATTCCAGTTCAAGCATTTCATCATCAACTTTGATGACATCAACTTACATGGACGGGCAGGAGGTTCCAGCAAGACCTCTTCAATCGTATTTTAGACATCTGGAGTTACCAGAACCTCTTTACGGCAATGAGTCAAGTTGACCAGGACGGAGTAAACCACACATATCGGGACGCCTATTGAGACGGGTACACGTTGTTCTGCTTCGACCTCACCCAGACTTCGGGCAGTCCCTTTTCCGGCACTGTGAATGTGATTTGCTACGCCAAATTTCACAACATCATTCAAGTAGACAAGAGCCGAAACTTTCTCTGCGACTGTTCATCTAACATAGATATGGATCAGACCTGACGGCCTTGAGGGACGAAGTCACAGAAACCTGGTGTGGAAACAGTCAAGTCTGGCCATGTCAATCTACAATCCCCGTTCGTGGCTTAAGTTCCTTAAGATTGTCCTTAAGTTGCTGTCCAACAAAAAAAATGAGATATCACCGATACACTGTCTCATATGATTGATTATAATGGTACAACATGGAGTCAAGAGTGGAACCCACGTCCGCAGGTGCCAGGCTCATGACGGATATCCCCCACGCTGATCCTATTAATCCTTGTGTAGGGTCTTGACCAGGTCGTGGACTGAAGCTTTCTTCGTGATCTCCGGTTTGAACCGGTAGTCCTAGCGTGCCAGTCATCGGGACAAGTCATGGCGTACACACGACAATCCGGTTTGCATCGGTCGTAGTGAAATAGATCGGCAGCTCGCAGTATGAGCGGGCGTGTTGGTTCGTTTCAGCAGATACTCAACCACGATGTTCACTTGTACGACCTGCTCGAAACCACTTTCATCGCCTGGACAGTTTACGTCGTCACACACGTGCACTCATGAAGTACCCGCTCATTCATGTGCGGACTGTTTTATATCCTTAAGCATCTCAGCCAACTGATAATATACTGCCAACAACAGATCATCCATGGATCACGCTCTCCACTCTTAAGACCGGATCATTCAGTCCCCATGGAGGTCGATTCCGCCTACTCGAGTTGGGGAGCCCATGGGGGTTGCCCGGAGTTTGGGAGCCTATGAAGATCGATCCTAGTGTCTAGGAGCCCATCCATCTATCTTTCTTGCCTACTCAATGGAGTCATGGCGTAAAACTGGGTTGAACGGTTATACCAACAATAGATCATCAGCATGGAGAATTCCCATGAGTCACGGAGTACACATATGAACGGGTTTGGACCGATTTGAACTGGATGATTTTCAGCTAGTCCTATAAAGCGAGCGTGCTGTCCTGGTTCATCAGACACTGTCAACCTCCATGATGTTCCCTTAAGGGTACGACCTGTTCGAAATCCTTTACTGGTCTAGACCACTTACGACGCCACGAGTCTACCAGCCACGGCGCTGTTGCCTAGTATTGTTGTACCACCTGCTCGAAGTGATTTTTTCGTGTGACCAATTTACAACGGCACCTGACCCAGTATATTTCCTTGCTGGGAGACGTTTCAGTGCCTGAATTATTTACGCCGCCATCAACGATTACTTCATGAAGTACCCAGGCATCCATGTTAGGATGGTGGTCGAGTCTTCAGACCTCACAGCCAATTGAGCCGCCGTCAACGTGTACTACATGGACAACACCCTACAACGCAGACAGGGTTGAGGGAGCTCGTAAGAGCAAGCATCGAGGCAGAGAGCACTTCCATTCCACAGGTTGAGGAGCCCATCGGAAATGTATTCACCTGACATCGATCCCGTCTCATCGCCCGTCCATATGGAAGTCGATTCCCCACCGGAACCCATGGAGGTGGAACTCCGGGTTGAGGAGCCACCTACCGTCGATCTGCCCACACCATCTCAGGCTAACAATGGCGTGCATTTCGTGGACGATGCGGCGACCTTACCGGACACCCATCCAGTGAAAGACATCTACCGGCGTCACTGGTCTACGATCCGTCAATGGTTTCGTCGTCATCGCCCACTGCTAGATTTCTGCAATTTCCGCCTTGCTCGTCTACGCAGCGATCTTTAATGATAAAACCACCATTTTTGACTCCATCTAGCCTTCGGGTGCATCCTGAAGATACAGGTCAACTGCGGTATTACTAACCGAGTGCAAACGCCCGCGTCTTCGACCAACCCTTAATCATCACCAATCATGCATTGCTGGAGTTCATGCATTGATGTCCAGATGGACAGCTTAAGTCCATTGGGATGGGTCCAGAAACAACGTCCCAACACCCAATGGACAATAGAGACGGTGACCAATGTCGCGCTTTTCATCACCAAACTGAGAGAGAGGTTATTCGACAAATATATGTAGGTTTATTGTTTTGGTGGGACATTTAAGCGGTACGACATCGGGCATCACAGGTTAGTTTATCTGGGTATTGTTGTATTTACCAGGTTTACTCCATGTTGAAGCGTTTACTTCATCAGACGTCATCGATGCTCATCCATTAACATCAGATGAGTTATTTGTTTGAGCCGATCTGTCACCACAGCTCCCGAGCTAGCGTATGTAATTCGGCTCAAGCCGGCGCTAGGGGCCGAGGGGATACTTCATAGTCTCCACATGAGACTGTTGTTATTGTTCTCTCATTTGACTGGCCTATTAGAAGAGGACCTTGTGCGGACTGTGGCTGTGTGTGTGTGTATGTGTGCGTGCGTGCGTGCATCCGTCCGTGCGTGTGTGTGTGATGGAAAGAGAACAAACGAATATGTACGTAGTTAGCCGTCTCATGGGTTTGGCTCTTCGGCCATAAATAGTTGTAAAATCTTCGACAAATACCCTGTAAAAGTATATATGTTCAGAATGGGTATACTCGTGCAATTGTTTCAGGAGACACGTGAACTACTGAAATTGGAAAGAAAAGATGCGTAATCCTCCTTAAACCTCCTTCAACTTTTCCGAAACTCCAAAATGTGTCAAATTCGATCCACCGTCCAGAGAAAACAAACGACTTGTGACTTACGGTGCAAGGTTACATCCGGTGCGATGTCAACTTCGGTCACGTGATTGGTTAGGTGGATGTAAAGTGAATGCGGAAAAACCATCTTCATTTTATCCAACCAATTTTTACGTTCCCACTTCGAACCTGCCTTTATATATCTGACCCCCTTCAGTGTTCAAAATCCGAGGTGTAGATTTCACCTACGAACGAGAGATGAACCAATCAGAATGTACACGTCGATTGAGAGTAGAGTGACATCATCCTCTATTAGCGGCGTCCTTCCTCCTAATATGGTGCCACTATATAGGTCAGCCAATCAATAATGCTCTTGTGCGACCCATTTCGAATTTCAAATGTTTTCGAGGTCAGTGACGTCTCGTGTCTATTTATAAGTTCTTTGAACATTGAAGGGGGCCAGATATATCAAGGGAAGTTCGAAGTGGGAACGTAGAAATTCGCTTGATGAATGAAGATGGGAAAAACAGACTCCGATGAATGGCTCTAGGTGGCCAATCGTGGTCCAAATATAGCATGGAGGACCTCTTCTTGAAGCGCCCGTAGTGTAAACTACGTTTGGAGTGGTTTGGACCGGAAATGACGTTATGGTGCGCGTACGCAGTGGAGAAGTAGTAGCGAAGATATAATTTAAGGAGTGCGCAGGGGGCGTTTGGGCGATTTATGGACCGTTCCTGTTCCCAATGGGTCGCGCAGGTTCTCGACTTTAAGCCCTTGGGACTACGATGGGTGTGATACGGACTGCATATTGTGACATGGTGCGCATGCGCAGTTGAGAAGTAGTGGAGAACGATGGCCGTTTAGGGGACGCAGAGGCTTATTGGGGCCCTTTAGTGGGTCCCAAGAGTCGCCTGGAACTCCTCGGTCGACAATGATCGGGGTGCTTTTTACCGGAGGTGACGTCATGTAGCGCGCAGGCGCAGTCGAGGTATAACCGATAAAGGGCATGTTCGGGTGACCATGGGACGTTTTGGGCGATTCAGGGACTATCTTGCGTCCAAAAGGATTGTTGATGGTGTCTTGCAGCTCTCGGGGTGTAGACACCGCTTATGGTGGTTTTGTCGGTGACGCCATTTTGCACATGCGCAGTCGAGTAGTAGATAAAGATGGCATTTTGGGAGTACGCAGGGGCGTATTTCGATAATCTAGGGTTCCTAGGTGATTCCAGTTGGTCATAGGGGGTGTCGCATTGAAGCTCTTGTGTAGAGTCATAAAGTGTCCTGGCCAAGATGTGACTGTGAGGTCATGATAAGTATGCGCAGTCGAGGAGTCGTAGAGAAATGGTAGTTTTCGTTACGTTTGGGTTATGTAGGTGTCATTCTAGGTCCAAATGGATCGTGAAGGGTGGGGATCTCTCGTGGTGTAGACTAACACTGGTGGTGTGTTTTATCGGACGTGATATCACGATGCGCAAGGTGTAGTCGAGAAGAGTTCATGTTCGAGTGCGCAGAGGCCTATTTGAGCGATCTAGGGACCATCCTTGATCCAAATGTCTTAATTCTATTTCTCTGTAGAATAAGACGGGGGATGTCATCAGAGCCGTAGTGTTTTGCCAGCTGACACCATTGTGCGCGTGCCTAGACGCTAGGGACGCCTGTTGCTGGAGATTTTGGTGATAGATGGGCTATACTTGATTGAAATATGGCGTGCTTGGTGTCCTATTGAATCTCTCGTTATCTAGAATATGACTGAAGGAAGATCTCGTGGTATGGACTACAGAGTAGGGTGGTTTTGATCGGAAAAGACGTCGTGGTGCGCATGCGCAGTCGAGGAGAATTATAGATCGGGCATGTTCGGGTCGGCAGGTGAGTGTTTTGGGTGATCTAGGGGCCATCTTGGGTCTACATAGCTATAATTTATTTCCTTTCACTTTTCTATATTCATATTCTTTTCACTTTTTAGGCGACTGTTTTCTGATTTTATTTTATTACTTATTTGTATAGTAAACATTCACCGCGCACTGACCCCATTTCGGTTTTCAGAGTAGTGTGAAGAAAAAAGTTACACCTGAGTTTTATCTTCTCTGCATTCATGTGGCGGGGGTGGACTAACAATTAAAACTAATATAATTATCCGATATCTCATATATATTTATTTCTGCAATCGGGCGTGTAATTTTTCTATAAATGATATGCATACCGGTATCTATACTCCAATCTACAAGAATTACTTAAAACTCCAAATGTCTTTTTTTCAGGTTAAAAGCTATATATTTCTGGCTTTCAAAACAAACCGAATTGGTTAGGCAATATTCGGTTCTTTGATGAAATTATTTTGTTTCTTCAGCATCAGCAACTAACATCAGCATTTAACCTGCCTTCATCTGTTCATTTGGTATATTTCAGAGAATCACTGAGAACCCAATATCCTGTTTTTTTTTCAAAAATCTAAAACTTGTGAAAAATCAAACGAAAACACACAAAAAAAATATTCAAAGAGTGCAGCTGAAATGGCACATGAGAATATTTTTGCCACTGAATGTCAGTGAAGGCGCAGGAATAATTTTTTGTCAAATGTTTTCTTTTTTCATGTGTTCATTTTTTGAGAGAGAACGCCAAAGCAATACTTCGCGAGAATAAAAATCGGTAAAAAAAATGACCGAATGATGATGTCACCAAAGCATGATTTCCACATATTTCGATAAATAGAGCTCAATGTGAAACTTTGGGATCCATCGATTCAACCGTTTAAGATCTTTCCTGAAATGCAACTGGTACACGATATTTGTGGCACAAAGAACGCAAAATACAGAGTATCAAGTTCATTATATTAATAATTATTGGTACTCTATTCTTCCATTGTTAGAGTTTGTAACCTCCTAAGCTGTCGGGTATATCTATAGGAGGTAAATTATAATTTGATGCCATGAGACAGAGTGAATTAATTGTACTGATAGACAAACACAGACCTAGATGCAATATCCCAGCCGGCAAGTTTCGGAATGACACAGAGGATTTTTAATACCCGAACAATAGGTACAATCAAAAGAATTTCCTTTGTGCATAGCCTGTTCTAATTCTCATCATCATCAGAAACAAGGAAATCGTTCATACATAAGTTCTCTTGTATTATTGTTTAGTAATGTCTCCTTGTTTTTTCAATAAGCCCTGTACAGAAAATGGTAGGCTCTAATATCGCTTTAAACATACGCCAGTGCCAGTCCATGCAAATTCTGTAGCCATACACACACATTTAGGTAACACGTGTATACATGGTTACCAAGGTTTCAGTCTGATAGCCGTCTCATCACGAGAATTGCAATATAGTTGTTTATATATTATCGATATTTGTAATGATCGCACAATATTTGTTTATATTCGCTATGGTTACTGCATGGCAGTTATAATAAAATGCAAATATGTACGAGGAAAACAATACTATAATCAGGGTACTGCCGCAAGGGATGTAACTCTAGCAAATTGTCCTTAAGAGTTATCTTTCCTGGATACAATGTAATATGGTGTTCCATTTCGGCCATTTTTGCGTCGCGCGTCGCGCGTCGCACGCGACGGGAAGGGCGATGTCGCCCTTCCCGTCGCGTTCTTATAATGTTAAGAGATAGAACGCGACGCGACGTCGCCCTTTTTAAACGCGACGTCGCCCACGACGTCGCTTTAATCAACACGACGCGATGGGTCCCGTCGCGTTCTTATAATGTTAAGAGATGGAACGCGACGTCGCTCTGTTTAAACGCGACGTCGCCCACGACGTCGCCCGCGACGTCGCCTTCCGGTATTTTAGGACAAAATCGAGCTGCGCATGCTTAAGGAGCAGCTATTGCGATGTGGGTCGTATGGTGAGGCCGCCATTTCATGAATGAGCTCTGCCACTATCGACGAAGAAAATGTCGGCGTAAATGAATAATGCTTATCCTGCATTATCGTATAGCTTTTAAACGGTGTTAAATATTAGTCCATGCTTGGAATGATACCTGTTATGAAATTATCTCTCGGGAAATCTGTAATTCGCTGTGTTGTACTGTACACATTATATTTTCGCTTCCAAAAGATATGCGCAACCCCCACATCCGTACACGCGTGAATGTGTGTGTGGCTTTTATGTGTGCTTTTATGTGTTTGTGTGTTTTCATTTTTCAGATATCCTAACAGTATACCTCCTTATGTTACTACATTGACCAGGGCGTTGAAAATATCCTTTTATTTACTGCTGTCCAACACTGTATACCGGTACTCAACCTGTCACGTCCCGACAGATTGTAGTAGATCTTTTAGCTTTCAATTTAGCAGAGAGAGATAGTCCTATAGCTCTCAAAAAGAAGAAAAAAAAGAAGAAATTATGATGGAATTGAAGTCATTTTACTGTGAGAATTATGTTCTCTCTATTCTTTCTAAAAATTGATTGAAGAATATTAGTTTTTCTGCACTCTTCGAATTATCCGGCATTTCCACGATCGTACTAGACGTTTGACGACAATTGAACTTCAAATTTAAGACGAGTTCTTGGAGTTCGGGTAAGTTGCTCTTAACTCATGGCCGTAGACAAGGGGGGCATGCCCCCCCCCCCCCCAATATTTGCAAGACAAACAAAAAATAGACGTGTTTGTGAAATACATATTCCCCGCTGCGTGTTTGTCAGAGGGGAAAGTGGTCAAGCAGAGGAAACGAGGCATGTTTAAGCATACAGTTAATAGGGGAGTTCCGAATCGCCTTTTACATCTAGACTGCTGGCGCTCGTGTTGTCAAGAGTTGAGAGCGATTCTTGGCCTAATTTTCTACGAAAATCTGTTGTCGATAATGGCATGTATAAAATTCTCTAATCGAACTTGTAAATCAATGAGAAAATCATGTCCGTCTCAGTGCACCAGTGCGGGCAGTTGCGAATCACTTTGGTAAGAAGCGGATCACGCCATCTAGCGGTCGTTACAGCCGCTGAGAATATATATTTTTGTAAAGCCTGAGTGGTCATCTATCACCAATATCCCAATAGGCGAAATATGATGTATCACAAACCTGGACTTTGTTGGATTGCCATTACTGAGGCAGAAATTTTTCATAGACAACGACGGCCTGATCTGTCTGACCATGCCATATACGGAAATTATCCTCACTAATTAAATTAATTCTCTCAGGATTTCGATAGTTCGTTATTTGTTCACTGACGACACCATTCATTTAAGATTGAACCTGACGGACCTGGTTGAATAGAAACCTGTCGAAAATGTTTCCCCATCTGACCTGATATACTGCATGGAATTCAGATTCAAATTTAAGAAAGTTACACACACGTCCCATCGTGTTTCTGACAGCTGAACGAATTCTACTCGCATATTCAAGATTACAATATATATAAACTCTCTAAATGGACATCGGACATCTATTTAGTATCTATATTTGGACAAAAGAAAATAGAGGAAAGGACACACAGATATATTTTCCCAATATTAATAATGAAATCTTTAATTTTGAAATCTTTGGTATGTGTGTGGTGGGGTGGGGGAGGGGGTGAAGACTATCCCGTTCTGTGACTTAAAATTATTCTAAAGCAATAACTTTGCCCAAGAGACATTTGTCCGTGTGCAGTCTTCAATGTCACAATTCGTAATCCGGAATTGACATCTCTAATGCCGCATTATTTACAATGCTGGCGAGTTAAGGGTTATCGCAAATCATTAGATATTGTGTTTGACCATTAATATGATTCAGTCACTGAAACGAATACTGAAATTACCACTTAAAGCCATTTTATTTCTCGTAGATTGAACACTTAAGAAATCACACGCGTTTTTGTCCCAGCGTGAATTTGCCATTGCGTGGTACCGGAAGCATTACCATGCCGAATTGACCGAGAAACAAACAACGCAGGTCGGTTGTTCGACATTTATTTGGGTCCACAGAAACAGACGTTCCAATAAAAATAGAAAAGATTTACACAGATGCTTTATTGCAAGAAATATAAGGCGTTCATTAGGAAAGTGATCCGCAAGTCACCGTGATTCGGAACCCACAAAACTACTGTATAAATTCCCTCCAAAATGTACAAAACACGTATTCCCTCCAAAACCACAACCTGGATGAGTCGCTGAGCTAATTAGTTTGCACAACGTTTTTTGTGTTGACCAAGTTTGAGGTTTAATAACCCTGGAAAGAAAATACCCACACATAAAAGCAAGAAAAGACCAAAAAAAACTGGTTACAACGTGTGCGTTTTAATGTTGAGTTTTATTCACTGGGAAAGGCCAAGAACGCATCTCCAGTCATCTGGGATCCTGGAGCTTCCGAGGCCTAGGCGGCCCCTGGACCCTCGCCTTATTGTGCTGTCATAGTATAGCTCCCCCCCCCCCCGCCCCAAATCTGAAAACTTGTCTACGTCCTTGTAACTGCAGGGGTTCTTTCCTCAATTTCAAGAAAAATTCAAATCTCGTTGATATGCACTCTTAAAATAATTCATGGATTTTGTTCCAGGTTTTGTTCAGGCCATTTGACGACAATTGTGTTTCAAGGATGATTTTTTTTTTTATTTTTCTTGAAAATGAGGAAAGAATCTCTGCAGTTAAGAGCAACTTACTCGAACTCCAAGAACTCGTCCTGAATTTTAAGTTCAATCGTCTAGAACGATCGTGGAAATGCCGGACGATTTAAAGAGTACAGAAGTACTAATATTCTTCAGTCAGTTCTTAGAAAGAGTAGAAAGAACAAAATAACTTCAATTCCATCATAAATTTTTTTCTTTTTGAGAGTTATAGGACTATCTCTCTCCGCTAAATTGAAAGCTTATAGATCTACACTACAATCTGTCGGGACGTGACAGGTTAAGTAACGGTATACAGTGCTGGACAGCAGTAAATAAAAGGAAATTTTCAACGGCCTGGTAAATGTGGTCACATAAGGAGGTATACTGTAAGAACAACTGAAAAACACAAACACATAAAAGCACACAGAAAGGCCACACACATATACACGCGTAAATCCAATGGGAATAAAGAAATTCAAGACGATGTACGGATGTGGGGGTTGCGTATAGTTTTTGGAAGCGAAGATATGATTTGTACAGTACAACACAGGGAGTTGCAGACTTTCCGAGAGATAACTTCATAACAGGCATCATTCCAAGCATGGACTAATATTTAACACCATTTAAAAGCTATACGATAATGCAGGATAATCATTATTCATTTACGCTGACATTTTCTTCGTCGATAATGGCAGAGATCATTCATGAAATGACGGCCTCGCCATACGATCCACATCGCAATAGCTGCTCCCTAAGCATGCGCAGATCGATTTTGTCCTAAAATACCGGAAGGCGACGTCGCGTTTAAACAGAGCGACGTCGCGTCGCGTTCTATCTCTTAACATTATAAGAACGCGACGGGAAGGGCGACGGAATGGGCGACGTCGCGATCGACGTCGTGGGCGACGTCGTCCATCGCGTCGTGTTGATTAAAGCGACGCGCGACGGGAAGGGCGACGTCGCGTTTAAAAAGGGCGACGTCGCGTCGCGTTCCATCTCTTAACATTATAAGAACGCGACGGGAAGGGCGACGTCGCCCTTCCCGTCGCGTGCGACGCGCGACGCAAAAATGGCCGAAATGGAACACCATAATGTAACCCACATTTTACGCTTAAAATACGACAGAGATTTAAAGGTGAGACACATTATGTCACTGCATGTAAATAAGTAACACTATAAAGTAGTTTCTCAACCTGTAAACTGAATGTCTCTGGCTACGGTAGCCATTTTCTTCACATGAGGCACTGTTGGAATGACATTGCGTGTGTTTGTTTTTAAGAATATAAATCAAAGACATATTTCTCATATTAGATAACCAAAAATAACAAGTTTCCAGAGTTTGTTTATGAATGTCTTTTCCAAAGGCAGTGTTGACTGTTATATTGATCATAAGTAGTATATAAAGGGCATTTAGGTTACACAACACTAAATGATTCTTGTACCGAGGGTTACCCCAGAGAATAGAAGACCGGCTACAGCGATCGGACCATATTCATTCCGAAAGTGAATTGTTTTGTGTAATACATTTTGTTTATCTCTCTACAATAGTTGGTCT
The DNA here is from genome assembly GCA_036873755.1 of Hanleya hanleyi. NCBI lineage: Eukaryota > Metazoa > Mollusca > Polyplacophora > Lepidopleurida > Hanleyidae > Hanleya > Hanleya hanleyi. Next base: position 36,969 of record JAVTVY010033770.1, on the reverse strand, counting down.
TCATAACTTAGAAGTTTCTTGGTCACTTTGAAAATAAAAATAAATTTCAGGAAATTTCCATCACACACTCATTGCCGTCGCCCAACCTGTAACCATCTCGGTCATCTATACGCGGTAAGACTGACCCTGGGATCGTGTGTATCCATGTTCAACCTACTTTCGGCAACTGCAGGAGGGAATTTCCATAAATCAATACCACGTGACTTCGTCAGCCAATCAGCTAAAGTCTACCGACGTAACCCCAACGTAACTCGCCATTTTCGAGTCATGTGATGAACTACTTGTTCAAAATTTCAGATCCACCACACCTCTTGGATGATACGAAAGTATATATTTTGTTAGCCCAAGCAATATCTGTTTCAGAAGTGGTATGGAAACCTGTAATTTATCAGATTCCTCGGGTCTGTTCTCCGCCGGATGAAGGCCGAACAGAATCCGGGAAAGTACTGGATATCGCCCCTCGATAATGGAGACACACGATTCGCAAGCCATCTTATGGATGGCGAAGTGTACGCAAATGTGCCGTCGCCATGGTGGTGTTTATAATACGACATATCTTTATCCAGCTGTGGTTCGAAGCCGAAGTGGCTGTTTGAAGCCAGAAGCCAGGCTTTCTGACAATATATGTTATTAGTCGTCGAAAATATTGGGAATAGAGTTTTCCGGACATGTTTCAGGCCAATTTACTGCATAAATAGCAAGGAGATCATTTGGTGGTGTGCAGCCTGAACACTCTCCGGCCTCGCCGTACGCATGCGCCGCAATCGCCGCAACGTCACTTCCGATTTCTAGACCAAATTGTCCCTCCAACACAAGAGAGCTCCCCGCAAAGTTCACTATAGTTCCGGCACTTCCGGTCACGGGACCGGAAATGAACTTTTTGAGGCATGTATTCCTCCGCGGTGATGCGGTCGCGGGAAAAAGCTTCCGCGGAGAGAAAGTAGTCCCCAGACTTCAAATACGCTGCATGGGTCGATTGGGTCGAGTGAGGTGTCAAAGTGAAGCGCTCCTCCAGGGCGATCAAATCATGTAAAATTAGGATTTGTTCCCGAAAATATAAAAAACGGAACACGGACTTTACCCCTAAAATAGAGGAAAACTCCTATCAACCATGTCCAACATCGGGGTCTGTCTATCAAGTCATGAGCGGGTGCATGTAAAATTAGGATTTGTCCCCGAAAATATAAAAAGCGGAACACGGACTTTACCCCTACAATAGGGGAAAACCCCTATCAACCATGTCCAAAAGGGCTAATATCGGTCCCCCGGGCTTATCGCGTCCCGCTTATCAAGTCATGGGCGGGTGCAAATAAAATGAGGATTTGTCCCCGAAAATATAAAAAGCGGAACACGGACTTTACCCCTACAATAGGGGAAAACTCCTATCAACCATGTCCAAAAGGGCTAATATCGGTCCCCCGGGCTTATCGGGGTCTGCTGAGAGAGGTAGGGCGGGGGAGTGAGTGTATGTAGAATGATGACTTGTCCCCGAAAATAACAAATGCGGAGCACGGACTTTACCTCTACAATAGGAGAATGATTCGCACATTTGCATCTATACGGGAAAATGCCTGTATGGGTATGGGGGTGGTCATTTTTTTGTGGATTTCATTATGGGTTGTTTGGTCTTGTTTTTCTCGTCTCACCACGTACAACACGATGGGAAGGGCCCCGAAGTTAAGCGGTGAAATTTTTCGAAAAGTTCACGGAGGTGTGGATAGGCTCATAGGCCCATACTGGCTCAGGGGGATAGGTCCATACTGGGCAACTCACACATGTTCATTGCGGTATGAGTTGTTTGGTCTTGTTTTTCACGTCTCACCACGTAGAACACGATGAGAGGGGTCTCGAAGTTAAGCGGTGAAATTTTTCGCAAAGTTCACGGAGGTATGAATAGGCCCATACTGGCTCAGGGGGATAGGTCCATACTGGGCAATTCACACATGTCCATTGCTGTATGGGTTTTTTGTTCTTGTTTTTCTCGTCTCGGGCTGTAGAACACCATGGGCGGGGTCTCGAAGTTAAGTGGCGAAATTTTTCGAAAAGTTCACGGAGGTCTGGATAGGCCCATATGCCCATACTGGCTCAGTGGATAGGTCCATACTTGGCAATTCACACATGTTCATTGCGGTATGGGTTGCTTGGTCCTGTTTTTCACGTCTCACCACGTAGAACACAATGGGCGGGGCTTCGAAGTTAAGCGGTGAAATTTTTCGAAAAGTTAACGGAGGACTGGATAGGCCCATAGGCCTACTGGCTCAGTGGGTAAATAGTGCTGGGTGGACGTTTTGGGGTCTAGGTGAGCCCCTCGTGGTCCGATGGTGTCGTATGAAGTCTTATGAAGTCCACGTGAGCTCTCGTGGAGGAGCATCCGACTGGACTAATGTATCGCCAGTTTTCAATATTCTGCGCAAGCGTAGTCTGGCCGTAATATAGAAGATGGACCAGTATTGGTCCGAATGGGTCGTGGCAGGTGTCAAAGTGGAGCTTTTGTGGGGTAGAGTCAGATTGGGGTGTTTTTTATTGCAAGTCGCGTCAATCTGCGCATGCGCAGTTGGGTGTAGTGGCGAAAGCGGGCATTTTGGGGGTGCGTGGGATGTGTTTGGGGTAAAGATGGGCCATCCTTGGTCCGAATGTGTCATGTGAGGTGTCATGTTGTAGCTCTCGGGTTGTAAACCACGACTTTAGGTTTGTCCATGTCATCTGTGACGTCATCAGTGACATTGTCAGTACGAGTAGTAGCGAAAGCGGGAGTTTCGGAGGTGCTATGGAGATTGATCAGTCGACCAATACATATGGACTAATGAGGGACACGTGTTCATTCCTATATGTACCACCACCACCACCACCACCATCGCCACCACCACCACCGAGCTGATGGCAGCTCCCGTGGGGCGGAGTTCGGAGCTTGTGTGTGTGTGTGTATGTGTGGGCAGTGGATTTTACATCCGGGACCTTGTCAACATCCGGGTTTCCCAGTGGGTTTTTCCCGTCGTTCCTCCGTCTTCCATCCGTGTACTGTGGTTTTACATCCGGGTCCTCATCTTACATCCGTTTTTTTCCATGTTTACTGTCACGTGACCGGAAATGACCTTTAACTACTGACATGATGTAAAGGCTAAATTGACTCTTTTGATCATTGACAGGCTAAATTGGTTCTTATTGACCTACTTCCGACAAGGGAGCGCCACCTGTTTTGTGACAACTTCCGGTTCCGATCACGTGACCGGAAGTGACCTTTGACCCCTACGCACCATTGTTAATATCCGGTATCGCATGCGCAGAGGTCAAAGGTCACTTCCGGTCAGGTGATGGAAACCGGAAGTTGTCACAAAACAGGTGGCGCACCCCTGTCGGAAGTAAGTCAATAATAACCAATTTAGCCTGTCAATGGTCAAAAGAGTCAATTTAGCCTTTACATCATGTCAGTGGTTAAAGGTCATTTCCGGTCACGGGACAGTAAACATGGAAAAACCCGGATATAAGATGAGGACCCGGATGTAAGACGGAGGAACGACGGGAAAGATAGTGCCACGGCACTGTAGCTCATCTGGCTGTAACTGGAGAAAGTAGCTTACTGAAGAACTGCAATAGATGAGTTTCTAACTTGTGTTGTCCCCCCTGAACATTAAATGATCCATGCAGTAACTTTCTGAGATTTCATGATAAAGTTTCATGGGAAATTGAAGATGTGGCCATACTGGATTTCAGAAATGGACCAAAAAAGGTATTTTACCCAATTTGACAAAGATCCATGCAGTAATTTTCTGAGAATTCACGATAACAAAATTTCATAGGGAAATTCAAGATGGCCATATTGTATTTTCGAATCGGACCAGAAAAGGTATCTTGCACAACTAGACCCCAAGGGGAACCTGTGTATCAAATTTGAGAAAGATCAATATGCAGTAGTTCCTGAGAAATCGCGATAACGAAGTTTCATGTGGAAATCCAAGATGGCCGCCTGGTGGCCATATTGGATTTTCGAATCAAATCACAAAAGGTATGTTGCACAACTGGACCCCAAGGGGAACCTGTGTACCAAATTTGAGAAAGATCCATGCAGTAGTTCCTGAGAAATCGCGATAACAATGTTTCATGGGGAAATCCAAGATGGCCACCTGGTGGTCATATTGGATTTCGAATCGGACCGAAAAAGGATTCTTGTACAACTAGCTCCAAGGGGAACCTGTGTACCAAATTTGAGAAAGATCCATGTAATACTTCCTGAGAAATCACGATAACAATGTTTCATGGAGAAATCCAAGATGGCCGACTGGTGGCCATATTGGATTTTCGAATCGAAGAAGAAACGGTATGTTGCGCAACTAGACTCCAAGGGGAACCTGTGTACCAAATTTGAGAAAGATCCATGCAGTAGTTCCTGAGAAATCGTGATAACAATGTTTCATCGGGAAATCCAAGATGGCCGCCTGGTGGCCATATTGGATTTTTGAATCAGACCACAAAAAGGTATCTCGCACAACTAGACCCCAAGGGGAACCTGTGTACCAAATTTGAGAAAGATCCATGTAGTAGTTCCTGAGAAATCGCGATAACAAAGTTTCATAGGGAAATCCAAGATGGCCAACTAGTGGCCATATTGGATATTCAAATTGGACTAAGGTACACATGTTGTACAACTAGACCCAAAGGGGAACTGGTGTACCAAATTTGAGAAAGATCCATGAAGTAGTTACCAAAAAATAATGATGACAAGATTTCCTGGCAAATTCAAGATGGCCGCCATGGCAGCCATATTTAAAATCAAATCGACACCGCATGAACAAATTCTGGTGTACTCATTGGGGGGAACATGCATGCCAAGTTTCAGCTTAATCGGCCAAGCGGTTTCAGAGAAGACGATGTTTACGGACGACGCATGACGGACGACGGACGACGCACGACGGACAACGGACGACGGACAATCAGACCATGACATTAGGTTATCGGGCCTTGGGCCTTCGGCCCAGATGAGCTAAAAAGCCACTAGGGAAACCCGGATGTTGACAAGGTCCCGGATGTAAAATCCACAGCCCACACATACACGCACACACACATGCGTACGATGACGTCACTTCCGAGCTCTGAGCTCCAAAAGCTCAGAACTCCGCCCCACGGGAGCTACCACCACCAACGGGCGTCAACGCTCGGTGGTGGTGGTGGTGGTGGTGGTACATATAGGAATGAACACGTGTCCCTCATCAGTCCATATGTATTGGTCGACTGATCAATCTCCATTGCACCTCCGAAACTCCCGCTTTCGCTACTACTCGTACTGAAGATGTCACTGATGACGTCACAGATGACATGGACAAACCTCAAGTCGTGGTCTACACCTCGAGAGCTACAACTTGACACCCCACACGACACATTCGGACCATGGATGGTCCATCTTTGCCCCAAACACACCCCCATGCACCTCCAAAATGCCCGCTTTCGCTACTACACTCAACTGCGCATGCGCAGATTGACGCGACTTGCAATAAAAAACATTCCATTCTGACTCTAGCCCACAAAAGCTTCACTTTGACAGCTCCCACGACCCATTCGGACCAATACTGGTCCATCTTTACCCCAAACACACTCCCCACGCACCCCCAAAATGCCTGCTTTCTATGCTACGGCCAGACTGCTTATGCGCAGAATATTGAAAACGGACGATACTTTAGGCCAATCGGATGCTTCCCCACGAGAGCTTCAAAATAAGACCTCATACGACACCATCGGACCACTAGGGGTTCACCTAGACCCCAAAACGTCCACCCAGCACTATTTACCCACTGAGCCAGTAGGCCTATGGGCCTATCCAGACCTCCGTGAACTTTTCGAAAAATTTCATCGCTTAACTTCGAGACCCCACCCATTGTGTTCTACGTGGTGAGACGTGAAAACCAAGACCAAACAGCCCATACCGCGATGAACATGTGTGAATTGCCCAGTATGGGTCTATCCAGACCTATCCCCCTGGGCCAGTATGGACCTATGGGCCTATCCAGACCTCCGTGAACTTTTCGAAAACTTTCACATCTTAACTTCGAGACCCCTCCCATCGTGTTCTACGTGGTGAGACGTGAAAAACAAGACCAAACAACCCATACCGCAATGACCATGTGTGAATTGCCCAGTATGGACCTATCCCCCTGAGCCAGTATTGGCATATCCACAGCTCAGTGAACTTTTCGAAAGATTTCACCGCTTAACTTCGAGACCCCTCTGATCGTGTTCTACAGCCCGAGTCGAGAAAAACAAGACCAAACAACCCATACCGCAATGAACCGTCGTCCATTAAAGAATATCCGCGTCCATAATCCAAAAACCTATTCCGTATTCCATATAACAGTGTTAGCACCAAATTCAAAAAGACAATCATAGATACATAAACAAAGGCTAGTTTCCTGCAAGAGAGAAGCGGTCAACAGTTTTCAATGATGCCGACAAAACATCATGATGTTCCAAAAATATAAAATCCGTATCGCTGATCAGTATTCTTAATCCATAATAATCGTTGTAAAGTCGTCATCTAGAGAATGATGTATCTCAGTCACGCTTTGATTGTGACTGTTCGTATGAGCACCATGAGGATCTTGGAGTACATGGGTTCATACGGCCCCTAGCCCCGGGTTAAGCGGAATTAGACACAAGTTACGAAACGTAACGCAGCATGGACCTATCCACTGAGCCAGTATGGGCCTATGGGCCTATCCAGACCTCCGTGAACTTTCGAAAAATTTCACTGCTCAACTTCGAGACTCTTTCCATCGTGTTTGACGTGGTGAGACGAGAGAAAACAAGACCAAACAACCCATAGTAAAATTTAAAAAAAAAAAAAAAAAAAAAAAAAAAAAACCACCCCCATACAGGCATTTTCCCGTATAGATGCAAATGTGCGAATCATTCCCCTATTGTAGAGATAAAGTCCGTGTTCCGCATTTTATATTTTCGGGGACAAGTCCTCATTTTACATACACTCACTCCCCCACCTTACCTCTCTCAGCAGACGCCGATAAGCCCGGGGGACCGATATTAGCCCTTTTGGACATCGTTGATATGAGTTTTTCCCTATTGTAGGGTAAAGTCCGAGTTCCGCTTTTTATATTTTCGGGGACAAATCCTCATTTTACATGCAGCTACCCATGACTTGATAGGCAGGCCGCGATAAGCCCGGGGGACCGATATTAGCTGCTTTTGGACATGGTTGATAGGGGTAAAGTTCGCGTTCCGTTTTTTATATTTCCGGGGACAAACCCTAATTTTACATGCACCACCCCTGACTTGATAGGCAGGCCCCGATGAGCCGGAGACCGATATTAGCCCTTTTGGACATAGTTGATAGGAGTTTTCCCCTATTTTAGGGCTAAAGTCCGTATTCCGCTTTTTATATTTTCGGGAACAAATCCTAATTTTACATGCACCCACCCATGACTTGATCGCCCTGGAGGAGCGCTTCACTTTGACACCTCACTCGACCCAATCGGTCCATGCAGCGTATTTGAAGTCTGTGGACCACTTTCTCTCCTCGGAAGCTTTTTCCCGCGATCGCCTCACCACTAATCCGTATCACCGCGGAGGAATACATGCCCCCCAAAAAGGTCATTTCCGGTCACGTGACCGGAAGTGCCGGAACTATAGTGAACTTTGCGTGAAGCTATCTTGTGTTGGTTTAGAAACCGGAAGTGACGTTGCGGCGATTGCGGCGCATGCGTACGGCGAGGCCGGAGAGTTTAAATGCCCTTTATATACTACTCCTCTAGTATCTCAAGCATAAGAGAACAAACAGCATTTTGGGAATATAGCATCATATGATTTTGTCTTGTAGCACCAGTGAAAATACCCATCGAGTTAAGAGTGGATTTACAGATCAACAACAACTCTTTCTCTACTACTATCCAGACGGTTCACTAATATCAAGGCCAATGAGAGGCTTGTACATATAGTTTTTGTCCGTTGATTGGTTAATTGTGCTGAAATCCACAAACAGGAAGTGACAATTACATAATATGATTGGATATTTGGTATTGTGCTAGTCCCCCATTAACTGACGTCTATGTCTCTAAGCGTTATTCTATTTTCTGGGGTTATGTTCTATTCACTTTTTGTTGATTAGACGAATGTAGCTCAGATCTCTCTTCAACGTAAGGAACCGAAACAGAAGCAAGAACCTGATTGGCAACCTGGACTACACCTTGAAACGTACAACTACGAGTTGTTCATGTTTTTTATTTTTCAATGAGTTGTTGATGGTCAGTGACTTTGAAGTTATAGCAGAGAAATTGATGTTTTCAACAATTTCATGTTTTTGAGCCACAGTAGCGTTGACTTTGATCTTATGACCTAAGGTTTGGTACTTTGGCAAAATTTTTGCAAAAAATTCCAATATCGTTTTACTAGTGTATATATCCATTCAAAAAAGGTTTTGATTTTTACTGATTTTCTGATTTTTTGGCCCAAGCGATCTTGCCTTCTGACCTACTGACCTCGAATTAGTACGCGACATCTGTGTCACCCGGCCCATTGCTATCCTGCCCAAATTCGAGTGAAATCGGTCAATGTTTTAGAAAACTAAGGAACTACATAACGAAGGTCGGCAGGAAAAGGGACAGAAGGAGAACGGACATACGGAATCTGTATTCAAACATGATTTTCTCAACAAAAATTAATTGCCGCGATGCTTCGTAGAGTACACTCTTATAGAAATATTTGTTGGTTTTTCACATGTTGTGTTACCAATAGATTGGTTTTACAGTGGATTTTTTTTTAAACCTGCAATGGTTCTCTGTAGCCGACAAGATTAGTTCGTCAAAGAAATGAATATTGTCGAATATAGATAACCATTTTTTTTAACCATATACGCATGTTTACTAGGGCCAAAACGCCAGTCAGAGACATAAAAGATCCTGGAATACGCTTTTAAGTTTTGTGGCAAAAAAAAATCTATTGGATTTGGACCAATGTGCATTTTGCTTTGTTGTTGTTTTTTTTGCCTTAATTTAGTGCACTAGATTGTCAGGCTGATGCAGCAACAACAACATTTTCCCAGTCAGACGGCAGATTTTGAAATCGAAAACGAGGCCGCGCTATGTCATCGGTCATCTGAGACAGTCACGTGGTTGTGTATGAAGATTGAGGTGGCCCCTATAAATAGTGATCCAATGAGAATGCTCGTCTTAGTTTAAAATGGCGGGGTCGAGTGATCAACCACTGAAGGGGAGACAGCTGGAACAGTACGCAGACACTGTCTGTTAAGGATGTCCGCTGGTGGTAAATCAAAGTAATTAACTTTTTGAATAATGTGTGTTGTTGCATTCATAATTGTGTAATATGAGGAAAAACAAAGAAAAAAATATAGGTTGGTGTGCATTTTTTAGCTGTAGGCAACATTAAGTGGACTGACCCATGCTCAATTTGATAACCCAGAAAGCATAGGGAATAGCCCTAGTTTTGAAGCATATTCATGAAAAATTCATATAAATAGTATTTAACTTTTTCTTATATTCTAACTGTTTGCAGATAATCACAATGTCTATCAAAATTTAGCAAATTGGATGGATGTTGGTGTGCAAAATTCTCGGCTATAGGGCTTTTAAAGGAAATCCCCATCTCTTAACCTAGGGAAGGGAGATAACCCAATAGAAAACAGGCAAAATGGCTGCCAAAGTCAAAAACCACCAGCGGACATCCTTAATATCTTGATTTAGCAGAGAGTCATACAGTCTAAGGACTGTCTGGTCCTACCACAGGTCACGTGAGACAGCTATTTGTCACTTCATATATGGAGAGTTCCACGTTTTTCACCATCTCCCAACTTGTCTATTAGGAGAAGGTGGGGGAAAACGGAACCACGGAACATGCATGGATTTATTGTAAGGAGTAAATAGGCTACAGGGCTGGCGGAAGCAATACCTGATTGGAGGGTGCTACTATCACAGCTCTTTAGGCGAGGGTCCAGGGGCCGCCTAGGCCCCGGAAGCTCTTGGGGTTTAGATCGACGGAGATGCGTTCTGAGCAGTGTTTTGTAGTTCTCTCCTAAACCTTTAACCATGAAAAAGCATCATCTCTAGCCAAATCCCTACCATGGCAGAATATGAGTTTGGCATGGCTATTAGACCATGTCGTAAGTTTAAGGAGCGCTAAATCACATTCATGACCTCTCCGAATATACCCATATTTGAGCAAATTAGAAGCCAGGCAATGTGACGTATATTTCATCCCCTTTGAACTCAGTTGTATGTAGCCGTGATTATTTACACTGGAGCGACTCCCACGTGTCATTCCCTCAACCACTTCAAAGAGACCGTTCTAAAGCGTATTCTAATAAGCTCGGCTTGCATTTGACCACGGCGAAGCACGCTCCAACGCCGTCCGTTAATTGGCTGTTATACAAGTATTAACTCCTCAAATCTGCGTGCAGGGTTGGTACGGAGTTTACAGACCTACATTTATGGAGGATGTGACAACGCAATCGATGGAGGTTTCCTGCGATTCTGAAATAGAAACGTATATGTATAATAAAGTAGCGTACACTTTATGAAAACGTAACCGACCTAATCCGTATGGCCAATGGAGAGTTAAGAAATTCTTGTAATGGAAAGATCATTGCAGAAGTAGCGCCATCTACATTCATAATTTATAAGTATGCAACCGGCCATGGATCTTTTGTCGTTTTAAACAACATTAGTTGCTTTAGTACGACAGTACCTGTAGCAAACGCATTTTTACAGTTTAGTGTTCCAACAAACGTATATCAGTTTTCACAACTGTCCGTCATTATAGTTACTCTGAAAATGAAAGTGTTGTATTTAACATTATAAATGTCTGGGGAGTGGCATCATTATATAAAGTGTTATATTTGTAACACTCGGAAAGTGTTGAAAAAAAAAAGTTATATCCAACATTATAGTGCTGTATCAGAGGCTATACAACACTTTACAATGCTGAATTTAACACTTGTAAAGTGTTGTATTGCTTCTAATACAGCGCTATAATGTTGGATAGAACACCTTTTTCAACACTTTCTGAGAGTGTTACATATATAACCCTTTATATAATGTAAATGTCGGACATTTATAACGTTAAATACAACACGTTCATGTAACTTCCCCTGAAATATTGTACTTGCAGGGAGGGAATTAACCGGAGAAGAGAGTACTTGCGGCAAAAGTACGCCTGGGCTATGATTAGTGAAATCTTTGGTCTCGCATGCCAAAATATGCGAGAGACGGCAACAGCGACAAAATTAAGTCAGACAAATAAAATAGAACCCTTCTGATCTAAAGCCCGGCGCACACGAGCGCATGAAATCGCAAGCAACAGGATATTTGAACGCGTGCGACTGAATATCTCGAAAATCGTCCTGTGTGCGGGAAGTGGAAACAGGAGATATTGTCGCAAGCAACAGGATCCAAAGTTTCATCGTGTTTAATATTTCGACGACAGAATCTCCTGATAAATTTGCGCCGGCGACAGAAGTTGCTCGTATGCTGTATCCTGTTGCCGCAAACTTAAGCCAATCAAAAGCGAGGTGGATATCATGTGATGATAGCTCATGCAGAGTTGCAATACTGTAGCCTCGTGTGCGGGCAAAGCAAAACAAGGATCCAAAATTGCCGGCATCCAAATATCTTGTTACTTGCGATTTCATGCGCTCGTGTGCACCGGGCTTTAAAGATGCCTTATTTGGTGACGCCGGACAACAAATGTTTTCCTAGTGCCTGGCACACCAACAGTTCAGATTGGAAGTACAAAAAAAATATTGGAATATTTATTATATCTGACACAAAAGTTGAAAATATGCTATTCGGGGCAAAATGGAACCATCCTCAGCGGAGCATAATGGACCGGAGGTCCGTTTTGCCCCTTATATGGCCGATTCCCAGGTTAAATTCATACCAAATTATTGCGCATGCGCAGTGATCAAGTAACCTGTTTTTTTTTCAATTTTCGGGGGTCAAGGTATACAAATTGTTTCTTCACATTTTATCAGATATATTGCCAATTAATCGGATTAAGGATAGAAAATAATAACTGCTCTGAAATGCTAATATTGTTTAAACTTGAAGGATATAAATAATAAAATATAGCTGTTTTGGACTGTTAAAATGATTCTAGGACGCCATATTCAACACTTTTTCATTTTCCTCCTACTTTTCGATCCATTGGCAAATATATATACCTAGCCTATCCATCGTACCCGTAAGAGTCACTCACGTTTGAAGCTGAATAGCCAAATTATGACGAGCCTCTAGGCGGGTGTTTTCCTAAGATTATGGTAAGATTAACATTATGTTTCCTATTGGGGCAAAACTCACCACAGGGTGGTCCATTTTGCCCCACACGGCGGTTCGTTTTGCCCCTACCAGTGGGGAAAAACGGATCATCAATCAAAACATTTTGTTGCCCTAGAAACTGAAAAGTACCTGGATCAACGGCAATTTGTCGGTTTAATTTTAAATACTGAGTGTGTACCTTTAAGGGTACTGAACCCTGCTGCACACACTTTTACACACCCTCTAGAATTTGTCTTTATACAGCTAATAATATGCCTCATAGCTATGGTAATGTATGTTTTTCTTAAAAGCACATTTCTTAAGGATTCCAAATACATAAATCTGTTCACTGTAAACCTGTAGTTTGTGAAGATAGTTGGATTTGAGAAAACAAATAATTTAAAATTTAATTTTAATTTTTTAAATGCTATTCCCAAAAACAATATTCAACTTATCGTAACTTACTTCATCATTTCCTGTAGAAGACCACTCCAACATGAACTCCAACGTGTCTCAGTTTTATACATTTTGGTCCAGTTCTCATTCTACGAACATTTAATGGAATATTTCTTTACAAAATCAAGCAACTCACAGGTTTAAACTTTGAAGTTGAATTAAATGTCCATAGAATAAGAACTAGATCAAAATTGACAAAACTGAGACACGGATTTCCTGTTGGAGTTGTCTTCTACAGAAAATGATGATGTAAGTTACTATAAGTTGAACACTGTTTTTAAAAATAGCCATTTAAAAAAGAAGGTTCCTTTTTTAAAATTCAAATATCTTCACAACCTACGAATATACAGTGAACAAAATTATATATTTGGAATCCTTAAGAAATGCGCTTTCAATAGATATATATACATTACCATATAAGGTATACTTTTAGCTGTATAAAGACAAATTCTAGAGGGTGTGTAAAAGTGTGTCCAGAGGGCTCAGTATCCTTAAAATGCACCTGTTGGCATATCATGGCCATACTATATAGAGCACAAGGGAGCGCTCAAAGTTAGGAGTTTTGTTTTGCCCCACATTTCCCTACATCGACTTTTATCCTGCAAATCCTTCAATTAGATGTCCAGAGAACCAATCATAAACCAATATCTCGGTTTTTGGAAAGCCGCGGATAATCAACAATTCTTAGGGTTTACCCGGTATTCAATCCCGAATACAAGGGCCATACGATCCTATCCTCCGTACTGTCCATTAATCGAGTAAATTGAATATACCACTACTTTAAGACAAGATGTAAGCTATGTACCAACCTAAAAGCAGCAGCCTGTACGTTTGTTTATAGCTTTGTTTGTCTTTCTCTAGCTGTCGCTCAATCTCTCGAGACTTTTTCTTCTGATAGATCTCGTCCTGTGCCTCGGTATCCGCACTGCTGAAACATCCCATCATTGGTACCCTGGCAGTGTGGTAATCATCCAAAACTACTGAGAATATTGACCTCTTCGAGAGTCTGTCTTCTACCCTCAACCGTATACGTCCTCAATATATGGATGATGATTGTAAGAATAGTTGTTGTATAGCACGTTCACACAGTTATCACCTTTTGCTCACTACAACTGATTATTGCTCAATGATCACCCTATGTCACATTGAATCATGTTTCTAAACGAATCAGATCAGCGTCTTCGTCAATACACCCAATGCAAAGTATTCAAAATGTTCCACAATATATTCATGGGGATGAAAGGTACATCTTGTATCGTGACATATTTCTCTGAAGTTAATTCCCCGACAGACAGCATTAATTTCAGAGCTGATTATAACCTCGTCCAATATACCAAGCGGTTCTCTCACAGTATCTCGATACCACGAGTATACAGTTTGTCTTAAAGTCTATTAGAAGTATATGTTAGATTTCTACGGACCATGCGTGTCAGCAAACTATGTGTTAGGAAGTGTTTGGTACATCTCAGCCACTGGTAATGTCCCTTGTTGAACGAAAACACGCGGACGTCTATTTGTGTCTCCGGCTTCAGCGCTGTAAAAGTGTGGAATTCGACTTTTCTCATCGAAGACTCATCAGGACAAACTGATCGACGGCATAGGAAGAGCCAGCACATCTACCTGGATTGTCCCCAATTACACAGGTGAAAGCGGCTTAGATCAATCGGGGAAATTAGCTCTGGTGCATACTTGTATACAGACAGGCATACAGTAGGAATATAACCTGTACAGCGCCTCTGAATGCTATGTCATGACAGTCGATCGGCAAAATAGATCGTTGTCGACTCAAGAGTAAGCAAAGGCCATAGTGTTTGTTCCAGATGGAAATTACTTGGTCTAATTACAGAGACCACAATCATTAACCACAAACGGCAAACGCACTGTACAACCAGTTTATTAATATTTTTTCTCATTTCCGTCAAAATCCTCCCCCCACATGGAAGTTCCCGAAGCATCGATAGTGCAGCATCATGACACATGGTCAATATGCTCCATCGAGATGTTTCCATTCGGATGAGCATGTATGCGCTGAATTTACTCATTTCCAAAAGTTGTAATGTGGAACGTATATCTGAGATATAAATCTGTCATATCCAACGTCCAGCCATGATTCACACGGTTTCTGAGTTGATAATCATATTTTTAAACCGTCAGCCTTGTCGTCATAATGTCATTGAAAACCGTCCAGTGCACATGCAAAGTCCCTGGACATGTAAGACCCCTCCCTTGTGGGTGTGCAAGGGGCGGACGAGGTAAACGTTTGAATGGGAAAACGGTAGAAGTTGACATTTAAAACATTACGGTACATGTCATTTGAATGTCTCGATAGCATAAAATACGACATTTTATTTGATACGGTACTTTTTGAAACGTGAGAGATACGATAACATTTTTGGACAACAGCACTGCAAAAAGGTCTCTACATGCTGACAGTGTTGTCTCCACTTTTATTTCATTTGAAGACCGACTGGAATCATCAAACTTTTTTCACTGAACAATTCTCCTTTTAGTTGGGAGTGATCATTTTTCGTCCTATAACACACTTGAAGCTTCATAAACTGTTTTCGTTGTCAAAAAGTCCGAAATCATCAATATCTGTGGTTTCTGTTGAGTTGAATCACCTCAAGGAACGGAAGTAGAAACACCGCTTATAGAAAATCAACTACCGGTACACATGAGACACGAAAAGTATTTTATCCAATTCTTATCGAAGTATTTGGTGGAATTCATTCCGATCGAACCCAAATACTTTGAATCAAATACTAGTAAATGATTTGTGTTGAAATTATCAGCCCCCCCCCCGCCCCCCCCTATAGCCTGTCGACGCGTTATACCGTTTTGCGAATATGCCGAATTTGACGAGTTCAGAAACAAAAGCCAGGAGGAGAATTTTCATCTCATTGGACTTCGACAGCAGTTACTGGCGCAGCCCAAATCCATCGCGAGGTTTTTTAGTGGGATATATGGACTGGACACGGCTATCTACTGACTGTCCGATCTGCTTATTATGATTAGTTATTCTGCGCATTCTACATACAGTGTCGGTGTACAGTCACATCGTATGTACGATTCCAATGAATCGTAATATCATCCGAAGACGAGAATGATCCATACATAATACGTGCCCCTTAGTCCTCTGTATTTAAATATTTCATTACTGGTGACAGTATAGCCATGGAGATAAAATCGGATTTTACCTCCATGGTATATACAGTTCAGTTTAGAAGATGATGGCGCATGCATTCATTAAGAATGATTCGCACCAGGACATGTGTTGAGAAAAGCATAACAACTGTGTACAGGTATATGTAGCCTAATTTGGAGTTGCTATGTCAACCACGTGTATGTTGCACGTGAACCGAACGTCTGGCTATTTGGACAACGTATGGAAACAGATGATTTGCAATGCGCTTAGAATTTGATGAGTTTGTCTTGGCCGCTACTGAATACAAATTAGTCTATTTATAGTGGCATTATTTTGATCATAAATTGATGTATAAATAACAGGAACGAAACGAAAAGTACATTTCCTATTGAATGTTGATTGATCGACACATGCTTCATTAAGGCTTTTTATGAAATAATCCGGTTAATCCGCCCTTGACGCACGTGCGGCATGACTCCGGGATTGCACTGCATTTCGAGCGAGGCAAATGAAAAGCCTCGTGACAACTTCTGTTACACTTCTCAATGTATACCACGTGCAGCTGAAACCTATCTAAACAATCAGGAAATCATTAAATAAATGTCATGTGTCAAATTTGAGGTACCAATGGGGCTGGAAACTTGTTTATGACGTGAATTTGAATGTGAAAAGGAATTACTAAACTGAATGATTCAATTATATAGGAGATAACTTTCGTTATGAATAATGATAACCAATAATGATCTCACCATAGGACCGTATCTCAAATCAATGTAACACGGCTGGTTAATTAAACAATGCTGATTAATTGATGTTGAATCGATATTGTTGTTGTTACCACACGATACCGTATACTATGAATGCTCTTTGTATATATGCACAGTGGCAGCTCTGCTGTATATCTTCACTTGTGGAGATTTTTCACATATATATGTACAGTGGTATACGGTAGCGTGTGCTAACAATAACAATATATTGTTGTCCTGGTATATTATCTTCAATCCGGAAAAAGAACCGATTTTATATGCCTCAGCTTAAAAACCCAAATCAATTGATAGGAGGCAATACCCACAATACAGGAATAAACTTAACCACACTTTAAAAATTGCAAAGAAATCTTACTTCCATAACAAATTCAATCAATGTAATGATGATATCAAGGGTACCTGGAAAACGATAAACCAGTTACTTAATCGGGGGAAAACAACGTCTCTGCCGAAGATATTTAATATCGATGATGTTGAAACTATTGATTTAACAAGTACCGCCATTAAGTTTAATGAATATTTCTGTTCAGTCGCTAATAATTTGGCTGAAAAAATCTCAGAGGTAGACGGTAGATTTACAGACTCTTACAGGACATTTTCCGATCTATTTCAAATTCCAACAATGTACATCTTCCCAGATAGCAAAAATTATCATGAATTCCAAAAATAGTACAGCTCATGGACTTGATGGAATTCGTATGTCACTTCTGAAACCTGTCGCTCAAACTATCAGTTAACCCTTATCAAAAATTATTAACTTATCCGTCCAGACTGGTATCGTTCTCTCAGAAATGAAAATAGCCAAGGTGACCCCATACACAAATCTGGTGTATTTGAAAATTATAGACCCATTACGGTATTATCATATCTTAGTAAAATCATAGAAAAGTTTGTTGCTAATAACATCAATGCCTATCTGGAAGAATTTGCTATTTGATGCTGCAATCAGTTTGGATTCAGATCGAACCACTCCACCTACTTAGCAGAATTGTCGTTATGTGAATCACTGGTTACTGCCAAGGAATTCAAACTGTTCAGCATTGTCACGTTTCTAGATCCTTCAAAGGCGTTCGACACCGTTGACCACTCTATACTGTTAAAAAAAATGGAACACTATGGATTTCGTGGGTTAAGCAACCAGTGGTTCAAAAGTTATTTAAGTGGTCGTCTGCAGTCTGTTTCGTATAATGGAACAACATCTACAGCAGAAAAAATTACATGTGGGGTTCCTCAGGGTTCCATCCTGGGACCGATACTATTCCTCATTTATATCAATGCTGTAATACTATAGTCTCAGATATTTTGAAAATCATTCTATTCGCTGATGTCCAGTGCTAATCCACAAGTCCTCTTCGACATCATGTCATAGGAACTAACTTTATTACATAACTTGTTCTCGTGTAATAACTTGTCGTTAAACATTAAAAAGACAAAATGTTGATTTCACCCAACTGTAAACGAAACGTACCGTTTACGCTGGAGTTGCATGTAATGGGGCAAGGCATTGAAAGAGTTGATTGTTTTAAGTTTCTCGTAGTATACTTGAATGAAAAATTAAATTGGAAAAATCATATCAACGAACTCTACAAGAAAATATCCAGAAACATTGGTATGATTAATTCAGTGAAGCAATGTCTAAACAAAAGAACCCTTTATATCTTGTACTACTCACTCATTTATCTCTATCTATCCTATTGTAATGTCATTTGGAGCAACACTTATGTTAGTCACTTAAAACCGCTAATTCTCCTGCAAAAAAGAGCAATTCGAATTATTTCCCTTTCGAATAAATTCGAACACTCAAGCCCTTTATTTGCTAGCCTCAAAATACTGCCGGTCTTAGAACTTAATCGTTGTTATGTCACAATTCTGTCAGAAATTCATCCAAATGTTATTGCTCATTGTTTCCCAGACTATTCCATAAGTACTTCATCAAACTATCTGACGTACACAATTATCCTACCAGGGGTTCCTCATACAAATTATATAGACCCTTCTTCCGAACTGATCTTTCATTTCACAAACCAAAAACCAAAGCCCCTAGAGAATGGAACAAGTTACCCTTCGACTTACAAAAATGTACATCCATATCATTATTCAAAACACTTACGAAACAATATCCACAAACAGATAACACTACACCCATATACACTCTTAATTAACACATACAGTGTATACACTCGCTGTTAATTACTGTTTATTCATCAACATCTCACAAACATAAACTGACGTCTTTATAAATGTATATGCCCTTCGTATTTTACTGGGATATAACAAGGGGTTATCTCCCGCCGATCACCATATCCTTCTCCTTTATCGACATCTGTGTATATATCATTACATCGTGTGTTAATTCGTTATCAATTTCTCGGTCGGTGAATAAAAAAATTCTATTCAATAATCAGCATTGTTTGATTAATTAATCAGCATTGTTTGATTGATTTGAGACACGGTTCTGTGGTCTCAGTGACCAACCTACACGAGAAAATATACTTTAAGTTTCAAACTGTGGTGTATGGCGAATCATTGTAACTTGACTAGCCTATACCAGACAATTTCTAACTTTATTTAATGACCGGTACACATCCATGATCTAGGCTGAACCACCAACAAGAAATATCTTCAAAAAAATGATGGGCAACAGAGTTTAAATGGGGAATATGCAAAATGCCTATTCTGCAAAATGAGTAATTTTATTTAATGGCGCATGAATAATTGGCAGAGCAGATTTTGCAGATGTAACTATTTGTTTTTATCCGTTGTTGTTTCTTCCTCAACGGATTCATCCTCGCGAGACAGCGTATCAATCGATAGGATTTAGGGATTACCTGGACTTGTGCAGATGCAACGGATTAAGAACTGTCAGTTTCTAAGTGTGTCACTGTCACAGTGACTTGGGTAGCAGGGGGTGTGGCAATGGATGTCATAAAAATATTTTCTATGCGACCTACATCGATCTACATACCCCTCCTCTACTAGATCTTCATCTAAATATCAGGTACGGCGCATCACGTTGGGCACACCGGTTCTCGTCGGATCACCGAAGTTAAGCAGCGTTGAGCTCGGTCAATACTTGGATGGGTGACCGGGTGCTGTACTGGCTGGGCTGATCAGTGTCCAGAATAATAGGAACTGTGGACACTCTCGTGTTCTGGCACATGTAGGCACCGTCGTGATATGACTGAAACAATGTTGAAAACGACGTTAAATCCTACTCACTCACTCACTCATCTAAATATCTAGATGGAGATGGACTTGGGCCACAGTGCAAATGTTCAGTGTGCTTCCGAGAATAGTTCACATGGGACACACAGATGCAGTTCCTCTTAGTAATGGTTTTATTCGATGTTATTTCTTTTTACCTATGTATGTTGATTTTATCTGATGTCGGATTGACTAGCCACCAGCTAATGTTTATATGTTATAATACATCTCCGACCTTAAATAAAGTTATCAATCAATCAATCAATAAATGAGACGAAACAAGAAAATACTGGTACTTATTTCATATCGATCAACATGAAAATAAATGAAAATAATCTAATCTTGAGTCACTATCAAGGCACTTCTGGTGATCGCCAGATGCATACATTGAATTAATTTGAAAAGCCTGGCTATAACTCTTCAAGATATATCATAATAAACAGTGAATGACTTTGCAAAATATGGTCAAGTTCAGTCAAGTTGGGTAGGGTTCAAGTTCGTCATCAGTTACATGTTCTCCGTACAGGTTTCAACTTCTTTCCGGTTGTGCATGCGCAGCCAATTACACTAATGCGGAAGTCTAGGCCCAGGCAACTCATTTGGTGAAATCCCCATGTCTCTAGACCCATTGGTTCTCCGTACAGGTTTCCACTTCCGGTTGCGCATGCGCAGCCCTATTTCCGCACCCCACCTTACCCTAGAGCGGAAGCATGGGCCCAGGTGACTCATTCGGTGGAATCCCCATGTCTCTATCCCAACTGGTTCTCCGTACAGGGGCCCCGTGGGGCTTCCAGGGATTGACCTGGGGTGTCGTTGTGCACACTCCAGGTCATGTTGAGAATAGGCCTCAGCCCTCCAGAGAGCTTGTCGTAAGAGGCGAATAACTGGGGCCCCTGTGGGGTTCCCATGTGTGAAAAGGAACAGGACCCTACCCGTGTGGTTTCCGGGTGCGAAAAAGAATAGGAACCAAACGTCGTGATATGACTGAAATGGTGTTGAAACCGACGTTAAATTATATTCACTCACTCACTCACTCACTCACTCCGTACAGGGTTCCACTTCAGGTTGCGCATGCGCAGTCCTATGCCCTCACCCCACATTACCCTCGGGTGGAAGCCTGGATTCAGGAGTGTCGAAAATATGCTATTCGGGGCAAAATGGAACCATCCCTAGTAGCGTAATGGACTACTGGTCCGTTTTGCCTCTTATGTCCGATCCCCAGGTTGAATTCCAACCAAATTCTTGCGCATGCGCAGTGATCAATTAACCAGGTTTATTTTTCCAATTTTCGGGGGTCAAGGAATACAAACTGTTTCTTCAAATTTTATCAGATATATTGCCCATTAATCGGGTAGAAAATAATAACTGTTCTGAAATACTAATATTATTCAAACTTGGAGGATATAAAGAATAAAATATAGCTGTTTTGAATTGTTGAATTCAATCACTTTTGAAGCTAAATAGCCCAATTATGACGAGCAAATAGGTAGGTGTTTTCCCCAATATGTTTGTAATTGGGTCAAAGTGACCCACAGGTGGGTCCATTTTTGACCACACGGCGATCGGTTTTGTCCCTACCAATGGGAAAAAACGAAACATCCAAACATTTGTTTGGCTTATAAACTAAAAAAACCTGGATCAACAGCATTTTGTCGGTTTAATTTAAATACCTTTAAAATCCACCTGTTGGCATATCATGACCATACTATATAGAGCACAAGTGAGCGCTCAGTTAGGGGTTCTATTTTGCCCCACCTTCCCCTATATCGGCATTTAAACTGATAACCCTTCATTTAGATGTTCAGAGAACCAATGATAAAACAATATCTCGGTTTTTGAAAAGCCGCGAATAATCAACAATTCTTAGTGTTTACCTGGTATTCCATCTCGAATACAAGGGCCATACGATCCTATCATCCGTACTGTCCATTAATCGAGTAAACTGAATATACCACTACTTTAAGACAATATGTAAGCTACGTACCAACCTAAAAGCAGCAGCCTGTACGTTTGTTTATAGCTTTGTTTGTCTTTCTCTAGCTGTCGCTCAATGTCTCGAGACTTTTTCTTCTGATAGATCCCGTCCTGTGCCTCGGTATCCGCACTGCTGAAACATCCCATCATTGGTACCCTGGCAGTGTGGTAATCATCCAAAACTACTGCGAATATTGACCTCTTCGAGAGTCTGTCTTCTACCCTCAACCGTATTCGTCCTCAATATATGGATGATGATTGTAAGAATAGTTGTTGTATAGCACGTTCACACAGTTATCACCTTTTGCTCACTACAACTGATTATTGCTCAATGATCACCCTATGTCACATTTAACCAACTCCTTCTCGAAAAGCAGTCCGGCTTTAGGAAATACCACTCAACTCAATCAGTCCTGACAAAAATGTCGGATTTTTTCATTGAGAACATTGACAAAGGTAATCTCTGTGGGGCTATACTTATTGATTTAAAGAAAGCCTTTGATCTTGTTGACCATGAACTCATCCTCCACAAACTGAAAATCTATGGAGTACATGGTATAAGCCTTAGCTGGTTCAAATCATACTTGCATCGTAGGAGTCAGTGTGTTTCTTATGAAGGATTCATGTCCAGCCAAAAGCGGATTGAAGTTGGCGTCCCTCAAGGTTCTATTCTGGGGCCCCTTCTTTTTATTATTCATATGAACGACCTTGTCCTCGAGATAAGCCATAGCGAATTTGAAATGTACGCTGATGACTCCACACAATATGTGTCAGATAAAGATGTCGCTGGTTTGTGTAACAAGTTAAATTCAGCAGTGATACCTGTATCGAACTGGGTCCGGGAGAACAAAATGGTATTGAACTCTCAAAAAACGGAATGCATGCTACTGGCTAGTAGTACCAGTGATCCAGGTCGAATCTCACAAACTGCTTGGGGTTCATTTTGATAGCAATTTAAACTGGAATAACCATGTTAATCAACTTTGTAAAAAGCTGAAAAGTAAATTATTTCTAATGAATAAAATTAAATTTTTGCTACCTGTAACAGCACGTGTAGCGTATTATAATAGTCTGGTGCAGCCACTCATCGACTACTGTAAAATAGTTTGGGGTGATTGTGCCAAATATCAACAAATCCGGATCCATAAGTTGATGAAACGTTTTGGGAGGACAATACTAGATATTAAATGCTCCACAGACATAAGCTCAGTTGAATTATTCAAACGCTTGAATTGGATTCCATTTGATGAGCAAATAAAGTTTGCCAAGTGTTGTTATATTTGGGACATATTGAATGGATACACCCCTGACTACATGCAGGAAATGGTAACCACAGTACAATGTGTTCATGCTAGAACCACAAGAAGTGCCAGTAGAAATGATTTGTATCTTCCCAAAACTAACACTGAAAAAGGAAAACGGACATTCAAATATTCGGCAAGTAAACTTTGGAATGAATTAAATACTGAAATTAGAAATTCAAAAACAAAACATACATTCAGAATAAAATACAGGAAAAATTTAACATCACATATATACACAAATCCTTTCTATCTGGACACGTAAATTCCAACAGGCAGGCGAGTTAATGTAGCTCACTGAATCCCTGTCCAATGTGTCTAGTTATACTTATTTACACAGTGTAAGTTTTTATTTCTTTCATCTGTAAATATCCATAATCAATGTTTGTAAAGTTTTAATGCCCCATCCAATGTCACGGTCTAGATATATCTATTTACACATTATATATTTTTATGCCTTTCATCTGTATATATCTATTTACACATTATATATTTTTATGCCTTTCATCTGTATATATCCATAATCATTGTTTTTAATGTTTTAATTCACCAGAGGACCATTTGAAAATCACCATTCATGTGTGTGAAATGCCATCCTCTTTTAAATAAAGCTATTATTATTATTATTATTATTATTGAATCATGTTTCTAAACGAATTAGATCAGCGTCTTCGTCAATACACCCAATGCAAAGTATTTAAAATGTTCCACAATATATTCATGGAGATGAAAGGTACATCTTGTATCGTGACATATTTCTCTGAAGTTAATTCCCCGGCAGACAGCATTAATTTCAGAGGTGATTATAACCTCGTCCAATATGTCAAGCGGTTCTCCCATAGTATCTCGATGCCACGAGTATACAGTTTGTCTTAAAGTCTATTAGAAGTATACTTCTCAGCCACTGGTAATATCCCTTGTTGAAAGAAAATTCGCGGACGTCTCGTTTGTGTCTCCGGCTTCAGCGCTGTAAAAGTGTGGATGTGATACGAAATTGCCTTTTCTCATGTCTCTAGACCCATTGGTTCTCCGCACAGGTTTCCACTTCCGGTTGCGCATGCGCAACCCTATTTCCGCACCCCACATTACCCTAGAGCGGAAGCATGGGTCCAGGTGACTCATTCGGTGGAATCCCCATGTCTCTATCCCAACTGGTTCTCCGTACAGGGGCCCCGTGGGGCTTCCGGGGATTGACCTGGGGTGTCGTTGTGCATACTCCAGGTCATGTTGAGAATAGGCCTCAGCCCTCCAGAGAGCTTGTCGTAAGAGGCGAATAACTGGGGCACCTGTGGGGTTCCTAGGTGTGAAAAGGAACAGGACCCTATCCGTGTGGTTTCCGGGTGCGACAAGGAATAGGAACCAAACGTCGTGATATGACTGAAATGGTGTTGAAACCGACGTTAAATCATATTCACTCACTCACTCACTCACTCCGTACAGGGTTCCATTTCAGGTTGCGCATGCGAAGCCCTATGCCCTCACATCACATTACCCTCGGGTGGAAGCCTGGATCCAGGAGTGTCGAAAATATGCTATTCGGGGCAAAATGGAACCATCCCTAGTAGCGTAATGAACTACTGGTCCGTTTTGCTTCTTATGTCCGATCCCCAGGTTGAATTCCAACCAAATTCTTGCGCATGCGCAGTGATCAATTAACCAGGTTTGTTTTTCCAATTTTCGGGGGTCAAGGAATACAAACTGTTTCTTCAAATTTTATCAGATATATTGCCCATTAATCGGGTAGAAAATAATAACTGTTCTGAAATACTAATATTATTCAAACTTGGAGGATATAAAGAATAAAATATAGCTGTTTTGAATTGTTAAATTCAATCACTTTTGAAGCTAAGTAGCCCAATTATGACGAGCAAATAGGCAGGTGTTTTCCCCAATATGTTTGTAATTGCGTCAAAGCGACCCACAGGTGGGTCCATTTTTGACCACACGGCGGTCGGTTTTGTCCCTACCAATGGGGGAAAACGGATCATCCAAAAATTTGTTTGGCTTATAAACTAAAAAAACCTGAATCAACAGCATTTTGTCGGTTTAATTTTAAATACCTTTAAAATCCACCTGTTGGCATATCATGACCATACTATATAGAGCACAAGTGAGCGCTCATTTAGGGGTTCCATTTTGCCCCACCTTCCCCTATATCGGAATTTAAACTGATAACCCTTCATTTAGATGTTCAGAAAACCAATGATAAAACAATATTTCGGTTTTTGAAAAGCCGCGAATAATCAACAATTCTTAGTGTTTACCTGGTATTCAATCTCGAATTACAGGGGCTATACGATCCTATCATCCGTACTGTCCATTAATCGAGTAAATTGAATATACCACTACTTTAAGACAATATGTAAGCTATGTACCAACCTAAAAGCAGCAGCCTGTACGTTTGTTTATAGCTTTGTTTGTCTTTCTCTAGCTGTCGCTCAATCTCTCGAGACTTTTTCTTCTGATAGATCTCGTCCTGTGCCTCGGTATCCGCACTGCTGAAACATCCCATCATTGGTACCCTGGCAGTGTGGTAATCATCCAAAACTACTGAGAATATTGACCTCTTCGAGAGTCTGTCTTCTACCCTCAACCGTATACGTCCTCAATATATGGATGATGATTGTAAGAATAGTTGTTGTATAGCACGTTCACACAGTTATCACCTTTTGCTCACTACAACTGATTATTGCTCAATGATCACCCTATTTCACATTGAATCATGTTTCTAAACGAATCAGATCAGCGTCTTCGCCAATACACCCAATGCAAAGTATTCAAAATGTTTCACAATATATTCATGGGGATGAAAGGTACATCTTGTATCGTGACATATTTCTCTGAAGTTAATTCCCCGGCAGACAGCATTAATTTCAGAGGTGATTATAACCTCGTCCAATATGTCAAGCGGTTCTTCCATAGTATCTCGATGCCACGAGTATACAGTTTGTCTTAAAGTCTATTAGAAGTATGGTACTTCTCAGCCACTGGTAATATCCCTTGTTGAACGAAAATACGCGGACGTCTCGTTTGTGTCTCCGGCTTCAGCGCTGTAAAAGTGTGGATGTGATACGAAATTGCCTTTTCTCATCGAATACTCATCAGGACACACAGACCGACGGCATAAGAAGAGCCAGCACATTCATTTGGATTGTCCCCAATTACACAGGTGAAAGCGGCTTAGATCAATCGGGATAATTAGCTCTGCTTCATACTTGTATACAGACAGGCATACAGTAGAAATATAACCTGTACAGCCTATGTCCTATGTCATGACACTCGATCAGTGAAATAGATCGTTGTCGACTCAAAAGTATGCAAAGGCCATAGTTTTTGTTCCAGATGGAAATTAATTGGTCTAATTACAGAGACCACAATTATTAACCACAAACGGCAAACGCACTATACAGCCGGTTTATTAATATTTTTTTCTATAACGGCCATTCTCATTTCCATAAAAAAATCCCCCCCCCCCCCCATATGGAAGTTCTCGAAGCATCAATAGTGAAGCATCATGACACATCAAGAATGGTCAATATGCCCCATCGAGATGTTTCCATTCGGATGACCATGAATGCACTGAATTTACTCATTTCCAAAAGTTGTAATGTGGAACGTATATCTGAGATATAAATCTGTCAAGTCTAACGTCCAGCCCTGATTCACAAGGTTTCTGAGTCGATATCTTATTTTTAAATCCCTTGTCGTCATAACGTCGTTGAAAACCTTTGAAATTACAGTGCACAGAGCCAATTATCCTCAACGGTATCCTGGACTGCCCGATGATGCTTAGGTTACACTGAACAAAGATTGAACTTTCTCAAACGGCGGCTTCTGATTGGCCAAGAGCATAAGAGAATTGTAAGCATACCCATCGCGGTCCCCCCAGCGTGGGTATGATGTACTGGAAGGGGGGGGGGAGAATAAAATGATTGACCGGTCATCCTTCTTGTTGTTATTGTTGTTCTCTCATCTGTCTACATCATGGCATCATGCTAGGGCGTTAAGATAGAGCGTTAAGATAGGGCGTTAAGACGTTGAGACGGGCGTTGACGGGCGTCACTGCATTTCGATGAATTAGTGACAATTCCATGGAATATCTAGAAAATCAGAGCTTTAGGGCTAATTCACCAGGGCGTTGAAGCGTTAAGCTAGGCGTTGGCGGGCGTTACTGTGTTACTGTCCATAAAAGCAAGCGTATTCCAAAAAACTTGCAATCTCCCCGAGTCAGTACGTCCACTACTGGCTCATCTCGACCCAAAACGTCCATTCCAATGCCATTTTTCTACTGCGCATGCGCAGATAGACAATATTCCCACTCCATACCCATCCAGTTGGACGTTTCCCCATGAGAGCTTCACACTGATACCTCCCACGACCCATTCGGGCCATATTGGGTCATATTGACCCCAAAACGTCCTTTCCAATGCTCTTTTCCCACAATTTCCTGTCTGTGCATGCGCAGAATGTTGAAAACGAACGACACACTAGTCCAGTCGGATGGTCCCCCATGAGAGCTACACGATGACACCTCATACGACCCAATCGAACAACTATGGGTCCACCTACACCCAAAACGTCCATTCCAATAACTTTTGTCTACTGCGCATGCATGACGTCAGTTCCGCCCCATCCCCATCGAGTTGGACGCTCCCCAACGAGTGCTTCACACTGACACCTCACACGATACAATCGGACTACTAGGGGTCCACCTAGACCTCAAAACGTCCATACCAGCGCTACTCGCCTAGTGCGCATGCGCACGGTAAGTTTAAAAAAAAAATCAACCCTTGGCCTCGAGACCCCTCCCATCGTGTTCAACAGCTCGAGATAAAGAAAACAAGGGGCCACACCCTAAACCGCAAATGTCCATGAGTGGGTTTCCCATTGGAACTAACAGTGCCTAATTAACATTGGAAGTCAATGGGGTCTTATATGTAGGGAGAGATCACTCTTGTTGGGCCGTCACGTGACCGGAAGTGGTGGTCTACACCACGGGGCTTCACTTTGACACCTCACACGACGCATTCGGACCAAGAATAGCCCCTCAATCGCTCAAACACACCCCCACGCACCCCCGCTACTACTCGTACTGATGACGTCGTGGTCGTGGTCTACACCACGAGAACTTCAAAATGACACCCCACATGGTCCATTTGGACCACGGATGGTCCCACAACCAAACAACAGACCGCCACGAACCCCCCAAATGCCTGCTTTCTATACTACGGTCAGACTGCGCATGCGCAGAATGATGAAAACGGACGACACACTAGACCAGTCGGACGCTCCCCCTCGAGAGCTTCACAATGATATCGCCCACGATCCATTCGGACCAATATTGTTCCACCTCGATCCCAAAACGTCCCTTCCAATGCCCTTGTCCCACAATTCCGTGTTTGCGCATGCGCAGAATGTTGAAAACGGACGACACACTAGTCCAGTCGGATGGTCCCCCACGAGAGCTACACATTGACACCTCATACCGCCCAATCGGACCACTATGGGTCCGTCACGACCTCAGAACGTCTATTCAAATGCGCTTTTTCTACTGCGCATGCGCAGAATGACGTCAGTTCCACCCCACACCCATCCAGTTGGACGCTGCCCCACGAATGCTTCACATTGATGCTTCACACAACCCAATCAGACCACTAGGGATCCACCTCGACCCCAAAACATACACCTCCATCTACCTGCCTAATGCGCATGAGCACAGTAATCTTTTCTAAAGATTTCAACGCATAGCCTCGAGATCCCTTCCATCGTGTTCTACAGCTCGAGACGAAGAAAACAAGGCCATACCCGGGACCCTTTGACTTCGATTACCTACCGGACATTTCCGGAGATGACCGGACAATGGCAGAGATGACCGGACATTGACGAAGATTACCGGACATTGCCGAAGAATCCCGGATATTGCCGAAGAAGAAAGGGGATGTTCTCCCCAGTTGACCTTTGTGCAGTGCGAGCAGATTGGTACCTTTTAAGTGCACAAAGGCCAACGGGTGAGATGATCCCCTTTCTATACTACTAGTATTTGGTGGAATTCATTCCGATTCATCCCAAGAATTTTTAATGCATTATACCGTCGGGAAATATGCCGAATTTGACAAGCCGTTAAGGCCTTTGTTCAACTTCTGGCATCTCCCCTTTCCATTTATAGCAATGATACTAGAATATATTTGCACAAACTTTCTCGCCCATGTCGAAGTTGTATAATATGTCAAGAGACCGCTATAATTAAAACATTGCAAAACAGCCAAACAGCAAAGATACGATGGATAATTCTCAAAATTTAGAAAATCTCTTTCCTTCAATTCTCCACAGGCATTTACAAATATAACAACATTTGCAATCTTGATAGTAAAAACACCTAAACTGTTCAAATAGAATTTGCCCAGCCTTTGTGCTCATGGTGCTTGTGGTGCTAAATGGATGCCAGCACAAAGGCCTTAAGGATAGCTGTCCCCTTAGAGGGTCAAAATTGGTCATTTTTTTTTTATTTCTTCATTTAAATATTCACAATTTCCTCTAACATTTGGTGAAAAAATGAAATCAAAATTATAAATAGAAGTGCTTCAATATTGGGATTAAAAATTTAGTTTCCGAGGCACTGGAACAATTAAACATTGCCTTAGCTTGGGCTTGGCTACTATTATTTTTGTCTGTTAAATTTCCCTTTCTAAAACTCATTTCCGCAGTATTATGGTAAGCCAATTATCTATTAGTCCTACTTATTTACATTAATCTACCCCCTTCTGATCAAAACCATGAAAACATTCGTATTTTTGTTTCTAATTATAACAGTGACACTTCACTCAGACACCCGCCGTGAACAATTCTCAGCTGAACAAGTTTTTAAGGTTTGCATTGGACTTTAAACCGCCTTGATGAAAAAAACTTAAGTGTAATAGTTATCCAGAATAAACAGGAAATCGAGTAGGTCCCATTAGACAGATTAAAAATGTATTTGACAATAGAATTCAAGCAAAATATTTGGATTAATTCATCAGATGTATAGCTGGACACATTTTGCCCGATTTCTAGCCTTTCATTTTTGTACAAAATCCGAGATTTAAACGTTTATTTCTCGAAAAGTATCCATGCTACGCTTTTGAAATTGACATGCTTGTTACTTATAAGGTGATCTAGTAAACATTATCTGATTTTTGGTAAGTTCGGATTAGTTTTTTAATTATTCAACTTTTAAGACAAACGACTGTAAAATAGTACATTTTTTTCAATTTATTTTAGTAAAATAGCTGTAAAAACAAAACCAGGCAAAAATAAAAAAAATGAGATAAAGTTTACTAGTTCGAATTGCCTCCTATCAAGGTATACCATCAAAGTTGAAACAAAAACAACAATTTTCATGAAATTTTAATTGAAAAATGGACGCTATTGTTTTCATTTTAATTTTTTAAAATTGGGATATTTTCTACACAGTAGCAGCGTCGGTTATACAGATCATATAATTGGAATCCCTACGATGTACGCTTTCATAAAATATATAGTTTATTATGGTTATCTTGTATATTTATTGATACAGGCGGCAAATTGTCACGGGGGTGCAAAAACTGCCTCTTAGGGGTCAGCTATCCTTAAGGAGTTCAGAGAACGAGAATTTGCGTCTCATTGGCCCAAATCCATAGCGAGTTTTCCTGGTGGGCTATATGGACACGGCTAGATACTGAATATCCGATCTGATTATTGTGATTAGTTATTCTACGCTTTCCACATACAGCGTCGGTGTACAGTCACATAGTATGTACGATTCCAATGAATCGTAATATCATCCGAAGACGAGAATGATCCATACATAACACCTGCTCATTAGTCCTCCGTATTTAGTGTTTCTTTACTGCAGACAGTCTGACATAACAACTGTGCACAGGTATAGGTAGCCTAATTTGGAGTTGCTATGCCAACCACGTGTATGTTGCACGTGAACCGAACGTCTGGCTATATTTGGACAACGTATGGAAACAGATGATTTTCAATGGAATTAGAATGTGATCAGTTTGTCTTGGCCGCTACTGAATACAAATCAGTCTATTTATAGTGGCATCATTTTTTGGTCACAAATTGATGCATAAATAACAGGAACAAAATGAAAAGTATATTTTCTATTGAATGTTGAGTGATCGACACATGCTTCATTAAGGCTTTTTATGAAATAATCCGGTTAATCCGCTCTCGATTCACGACGCCGGGATTGCACTGCATTTCCAGCGAAGCAAATGAGAATCCTCATGACAACTTCTGTTACACTTCTCAATATATACCGATGTGCAGCTGAAACATAGCAGCAAACAAGATTTGCAATATAAAGCATTATTTCAAGATACAGAAGAGAGGATTCTTATTTTCGTTGCTCTGTATTCCTTCAACTAGTGGAGTTTAGCCCGTACGTTTAAAATTATTCATACCACATCCGACTTCATAAATTTCCCTAGCCTGTTTAACAGTTCCATCTTTCATAGCGACGTGTTCTGTAGAAAGTTTTACGATTTGATAATCAGGGTAATATTTCCGTCCCTGAAAATTGCCCAGCGGCACATCCACACACGGCACATCCACACAGACGATCGTATTCCGGATTTTTTACTGGCAGAGCCATATAGAATAGAACACGATGATGACCCGACTCTCGATATTCAGTTCCCCGAGTTTTTGACAAATTGACGCAATTATCGCTATATCGGGTCATGTAGGTGTAAAGGTCAAGGTCAATGTGGCCAAAATTAAGAAAATCATTGAACTTTTGTGAGTGGAAGTACACTGCTGCATAGCAAAATTGAAATCAAAGGTCAAAGTTTAAGGTCACCGACCCAAAAATTAAAAAAATCATCGATGTTTGGGTGATTGGATACGTTATTGGGAGACGACGGGTCAGGTATCAAAATTGGGGTCAAAAGGTCAAAGTTCAAGGTCACAGAGATGTAAACAATCAAAAAATCATAAAAAGACAACTGAGAGCTGACACTCCGTGAATTTGTTTATGTAATTTATCATATTGGGCCTGCATAATCCCCGATAGTCAGATGGCCAGGGTGGTGAAATGACGTTCCCGTAACCATTTTCCCCTGAATATCTACAACCTGTTTTAATATGTGAAGGACAGCTATGTACACTTGTTCTGACCGGTTGTCAGTTCCTAGGTGTGTGCATTGGATTTTTTTGGCAATAAACGTACAAATCTCAACAGAAAATACTCAAATTTAGAAAATCTTTTTTAACTCTAATATTTTTCACTGAAAATCCATAAACAATGCACCGAACTATGCATATTTACCACAGGTAACATCCCAATACCGAATGGCACAAGGTCCGTCAAGGGTGTTCGAGTATGCACTAATAACATATCGAAAATCGACAAAAAATCATATATTTCATTATTTGTATTGGGACACTATTGGTGACCCTGTCACGACTATTATACTCAGATACATAAAACAGATATCAATATTTACCCCAATTGTTAGGTTTCTCAATGAAGTATTTTCCATTCATATAACCTATCTAATGCCTGAGCAATTAGACAAAAAATTACCCCACCCTCCTAAATCAGATTCCCTCACCAAATTCAGCATATTTACTGTTAATCATTGACGCACTTTGCTTTCGAACAATTTTGTCCGAAATGTTGAAACGCATATAATTTTGTCTTCAGCTAAGTCTGGTTGGTCAGTGTGCTGTAAATTTTTATGACACCACAGCGAAGTGTATCCTCATCGTAGGGATATATCAGCAGATAAATTGACATATTATCTTTCAAACTACCATAATAAACCTTCATTGACAATGCGCATCTTAACGCCTCGGTCTTTGGGCAAAACTATACCCCGACCCCCAAGTTTCAATTGCACACCCATATTAGTATCGTTACAGTTTATAGCGGACAGTCTCTTCCCTTGAGCCATTTTCTCGAGAATCTTGTAACACTGATAAATTTGTCCTTAAATAAGGTCGATTGAATTTTACAGTAAATGTTTTCTTGGCATCACAGCCAAATAGGGATACTTCAGTATATACATAGAGAATTCCACTATAACATATTTGACATGCAGATATATATGCATGAATAAAAATACAACAGAAACGATCGTTCTCGATACTCCAAGAAAGAACGCGCAACAATGATTCACAAGAGTTTCAAAGAACCTGTATTGTATCTGCAACACAAGAGACTAAGTAAGATATGAAAATGTTTTTGAGATGTATGATTGAAAAGAATTTATTTATTAGTAGGCAGTTGAGAGTTAAAAAGAAAGCGCTCCGAGTAATTCACCAAATTGTCTTACAAGCTCCTGGTATACGGTTTCAAAGCGGCACCGCTTGATGATGGAGGTGTACCTCCGGGTGCTGTACTGGCTGGACTGATCAGTGTCCAGGATAATAGGAACTGTGGACTCGTGTTCTAGCACATGTAGGCACCGTCCTGACCTGACTGAAAAAATGTTGAAAACGACGTTAAATCCTACTCACTCGCCCACCTTGGACTCTGGCTTGGCGAAATCTACACAGCTTTGCACTGTCTTTCATTTAGGCTGACCTCAATTGTTATTGCCTTTGACAGTTATGTGGACATAGTAAAATACATGGCAGTGTGACTAACGTCACAGGACCGACGAAGTAGGGTAGGCATGAGAACTCCGACGTGCACTGAACTCTTGGAATTCCCCCCGCCCCAAGTTGAAATCCTGCACAGCCCAAGTCAGAATCACCAGATTTTTTCATCAAAAATCACCAGATTTTTTCATCAAAAATCACCAGAAATTTTCATCAAAAGTAGGTCAGCTCAGAACTTGCGGATAACAGTCCCCTAATGCACCTTCATAAGGTTCTAATGACAACGGTTCTCCTTATTTTGCCGACGAAAGGATTCCGATGGACTCTCTGACTACCGGGCAATTTGCAGATGGTAGCCTACTTCGTAGGAAAAACATGTCAAAAAGAAACTTTCCAGTGCAAATTTCTTTCCTAACAGTCTTTCTTGTTGCAGAGACAATTTAGCAACTTTTATAGTACTTTCCATTTTTGTGCGTTTTTTCTTTGTGGACTTTGTTGACTTTTCTAAGAATAACTGTTTCTGTGTATTTTTTGCGTGTGTAAAATCCCTCGAATGTCAAACTTGATACCGTGAGATAAGACGAGGAACATTTTGGTTTGACTTCTCAATATCCAAGCATAATACTTTCAATAACACTCTTTCCTATATAAGACTTGCAAATAATTGCTAGTATACCAGCCCCTTAACATTTCATGTTTTGCTCCGTGTGCTCAAGAGACAAAGGGCAAGAAATCGTAGTGATGATTAACACGTACACAACTTGTACAATACATATGATTCAATATTGGGACATAATTTTGCGTTTTATATTTCAAAAAAACCCGCAAAATATTATAAAGCAAAATTATGGACTAAATATATGATATGAACTGTATGTGTTCTGTACATGTTGAATATAATTACGATTTCTTGTACTTTTGTGTTTCTTTAGCACTTGAACCAAAAATATGGAAAGTTATAAATTTTATTGAAAATAGTGATATACATGATGTTTGGAGAATACAACATCCAACTGAAAAGAAATATACTTGGCGACGTAGGAACCCCAGGAAGCAAGCTAGACTGGACTTTTTCTTGGTATCCACAAGCGTTTTTAATAAAATAGTTGATTCTAAAATAATCCAGGGCTACAGAAGTGATCACTCAGCTATACTAATAAAGTATAATATTTCAGACAAAAAAGAGGACCTAGCTACTGGAAAATGAATAATTCTCTCCTTACTGAAAAGGAATATTTAACCATAATCAATAAAACAATATTAGACAATATAAGTTTCTACTCTGAAGAAAATCTTTCTGTGGAGACCTTACAGGGCATTCCTTTCGACCAAATTAAGTTAAAGATACCTGATCAGCTCTTTCTAGAAGTTTTGTTAATGGATATAAGGGGTAAAACAATCTCTCACTCTTCTTGGAAAAAGAAACAAAATGTTGAAAATGAAAAACAGTTAGAAAGAGATATAGAAAAACTGGAACAAAAAATTGGGGAAAATTTTACTCAAGTGAATGAGGAACAATTGGATAAATTAACAGAATTAAAACAAGCTTTAGAAAAGTTAAGAGATGAAAAAATGAATGGGGTAATGATTAGATCTAGAGCAAGGTGGTACGACTTGGGTGAAAAGCCTACCAGATATTTCTGTGGATTAGAAAAAAGAAATTTTCAATGTAAAATTATAGACAAGTTAATAACTGAGTCTGGAGAATTCACAGAACAAAATAAAATTATTGAAGAACAGAAATTTTTTTATGAATCACTATACGCACAAAAAGAAATCGACAAAGAGTCCTGGACTCAAGTTTTCCGTGAAGATACTAATTTTAATAAACTAAGCGATAAAGAAGCCGCGAATTTGGAAGGACAAATTACCTTAGCCGAATTGTCTGAAGCTGTACGGAATATGAAAAATGATAAAAGCCCTGGCCAGGATGGGTTTTCCGTAGAATTTTTCAAGGTATTTTGGAAAGATATAGGGCCTTTTGTTTTACGATCCATAAATGAATCTTACCAAACTGGGCAACTGTCAATAAGTCAGAGAAGGGGAATAATAACCTGTCTACCAAAGCCCAATAAGGATCGTCATTTCATGAAAAATTGGAGGCCAATTACTCTTCTTAATGTAATATACAAGATGGCCTCAACATGTATAGCAAACCGCATGAAGACGGTTTTAAATCAACTTATAGACGAAGATCAAACCGGTTTTATGAAAGGACGATACATCGGAGAAAATACTCGTCTACTGTATGATGTTTTGTTCGAATGTAGAGAAAATGACATACCTGGTATGGTCCTACTCGTTGATTTCGAGAAAGCTTTTGACTCAATCTCAACAGATTTTTTGATACGAACTTTAGATTTTTTTGGCTTCGGTGACTCAATCAAACGCTGGATCGATATATTTTATTGTGAAATGACTGCTTGTGTCATACAGAATGGCCACTTCTCCGGTAGGTTCGCAGTGGAACGGGGATGTCGACAGGGGGATCCCATCGCCCCGTATCTGTTTGTTCTATGTGCAGAGATTTTGGGTAAACTTGTTAGGGATAACCAGGAAATTAAAGGTATAAATATAGATGGGAGGTATGTAAAAATAAGCCAATATGCTGACGACACAACATTTTTCCTTAACGGAAGTGACTTATCCTTAAGGGCTGTATTAAATACCCTACATTTGTTCTTTCGAGCATCTGGTCTGCGGATAAATATAGAAAAATCGTACGCGATATGGATAGGCAGCCAGACTGGTTCTACAGTACGGCTTTGTCCAGATTTTCAATTGAATTGGAACCCGAGGTCCTTCATATCTTTAGGTGTAACTTTTACAGCAAATCTTTCGGAAATGAATGAGCTAAATTTTCGTACAAAAATTGATGACCTAAAAAAACCGTTAGACAGGTGGAACAGAAGAGGCTTATCAACTTTGGGGAAAATAACAGTTATAAAAACGATTGCCATTTCAAAAATAACGCATCTATTTATTTCCTTACCAAATCCACATAAAAATTTGATAAAAGAGCTTCACAGCATTATTTATAGTTTTTTGTGGGATAAAGGCCCCGATAAAATTAAAAGAAAATTGATTGTGAAAGACTACAAAGATGGCGGATTAAGAATGTTAGATATTGAATCATTTATAAAATCTCTGAAAATTACCTGGCTGAGAAGATACCTTTACTCTGAGACCTGGTCTTCTTTTTTGAAACCAGTTCTGGGAGATTCAGAAATATTTTCTCTGGGTGCCTTAAGAATAGATAGTATTATTGAAATCACACAGAA